>JAWLRI010000157.1:2041396-2062604 GCA_034781795.1 Crypturellus tataupa
GAAAAGAAAAGAAAAGAAAAGAAAAGAAAAGAAAAGAAAAGAAAAGAAAAGAAAAGAAAAGAAAAGAAAAGGAAAAGGCCATTTTATCCATCTCTGCACAACCCTGAACCACCTGCCCCTCAGTCCCACTCTGCCCCACATGCCACCCTGGTCTATGTGTCCCAGGCCACCCCCAGGGCCGCCTGCTTGGCCACCACAGTGTCACCTGCCTCTGGTTCCCAGAATGTCTCTGGGACTCCCGTGCTGACCGCACAGCCAATTTTCTCCAACTCCTCATTTCTGGGCTGAAACAAACAAAACAAACTGGAACACGGAATAGTAATAATTGAAAAGAAAGTTATCAGTAAGTATTGTCACCGAAACTACACCAAATTAAAGTAATATTTTCTTTCTTCACTTCTCATATTCTTTCAGAAACCTACCACTTTCTTTTAAGGAAAAAGGGTAGGTAGAAACAGACAATCCATTGTCACTGTACCATTCCAGATTTTCAGCATTTCACTGTGGGCTACTCTGTAGCCTCTGCCCTGTCCCTCTGCTGCCCTTCACTCGGTGGACTTTATTCTGCAGGTTTCCAGGTGTGATGCACACACTCTGCAGATAAAGAGCTGATCACATGGAACTGCTTTTTTCACTTGTTTCCAGCTGCTTGATTGTGCTAAACAGCAAAAAGTGCATTTCCCAATACCCACTGTCCATGTAAGCAAATACTGTACTTGCAGCAAGGGTCTCATCAGCTCAAGAAAAGAAGTTGACAATGATCATGCTATTTAGACTGTGATCTCTCACATATTCAACAAAACTACCATACAAATTAAAAGTACAGATAAAAAAAAAAGAAGAAGAAGAAGAAGAAATCTAAAGTAGAAGCTTCTTTTTGTTTTCATTACAGACTTATTAAACTGGGTATGGCTTTTTAAGGCCTTTCAACGCCTATTTGCTAGGGAGTTGTTTGGAGTCATACTATAATACTATAAGTATTTTATAATTATTTGTATATATTGCATACTATAAGTATTGCAGATTCTTCATCATACTTATTTATGACACTTACTTTTTTATAAGAAATTTTGATATCATTTAAGTCTCACCAGAAAACTTTTCTTCAGATCATCAGATTCATGGTAGGGGGTCACACATGCTGCTTAGAGTGTACAACCTCTCTGCTTACAGGATCAGGACTTTCTGGTGACAAGGAAGATGGAGGAGTTACTGGAAACTAACTTGGAAGAAGACAGATGTTACTTGTCTGGGGAAAAAAAGCTTATTTATTTCAACTTTTTGTGGAATGGTCTCAAAGAGTTAATATGGACTTTCTAAAACCAAGTAAGCAACTTAGAAGTAAAGATTTTTCATTGGAGCTGGCACTCACTAAATTAGCTGGTCCCTAACATCAGCAATCCTTTTTCTCATCAAGTCGTGAAAACCTTAAAAATATCTTGCAGGCTACCATTCTGTCCTTATCTTACAAAGAACAAGGACAGACTCATAAAAACTGTTTGCATCTCTAATTCTGCATCATCGAATTCTCAGACTATCATCAGATATAAGGATAAAATTTTTCTTCTTTTTTTTTCTATTCATTTATTTATTGTTAATTTTGGCACCATTTTGCTGTGCATTTTCCCCCCACTACACTGCTCTAAAACTAGTTTTAATTTTAGTGCATAGTAAATATTTTACTGCCACATCCTGGGAACAATCAATGACCTTTCTTAATAATGTACCACTTTACTAAATGTTACACATAATTAAAAAAAATAAACATATGCTATATTTATATTTGGTAATAAAAATTCTTTCTTAAATAATACTGCTATCAACACAGACATATAGAAAGCTATTCCTTTTAATGGTAAAGCATGAACAAAACCTCAAATGTCAAGATTCAAAGAAACTGACCTCTCACTGGTTTAATCACAACATGCATTTTCTTTTCTAGTTGATCAACTCCCAATTACAATATTTTTCCACCTATTTCAATGCCAGAACTCCACTGATCTAAACCGAAAGCTGTCAGTCTGAAGATAGCCAGAAGGATAAGTACAAAGAACCACTAGGAAATAATTTTATACACTGTGATGACTTTTTGGAACATAGTAAAGGACCTTCTGTGAATAGAATAATATTGTGCAGAAGAAAAGTCCTCCATGTAGCAGAACAATTTGTTACCAACATCAAAACTACCATAGGATCATTTTGCCTAGACTGTTTTCACATATATAAGGATATTCTTGCATACATTGGCCCACAGAGCCGATCATCATCAGCCTTCCCCAAAGACATGGGCTGTCCCATTTTCCCCAGAGCTCTCACGGAGCAGTTTATTGATGTCCATGAAAATGAACGAGTCCCTTTCCTCCACCTCAGCCAGTCCGCAGGTGGCTTGCAGCTCTCTCCACCGCGTACTTGGTGAGTGCTTGCTCCTACTGAACAAGGTTCCCACGAGCACCAGCCTCGGTCGGCGCTGCCCACCTGTGACTTTGGGGCAAAATGGCCCACGGACGAGCACCTCCCAGACGTGCCTCCTGGGCTCGTGAGCCTCCTCCTTCTTCGTTCCAGCAAGGAAAGACCAGAGGTTTTGCCTCCTGTGGCAGGGACAGCTAGTTTGGAAAATATTATAGGAGTTATTGTTTTATATAAATTCTGAGGTATATTAATGTCTTAGAATGTTTAGCATATTAGACAATGGAGATACTGAAATACAGTAAAATGTATCTGGAATGGAAGAAATGTACATGTGCAGCAGTTTCCTTTTTATGATTATTATAATGTTAAATGAAAAGAACCTGTTTTTCTAAGGGGGGCTTTTTTCTTTCATTGTTTATTAGCCATATGTAACTGCTTAAGTGGAAGGGTCACTTTCCAGGTCATTCGTTTTGCATAGTCCCTCTTTGTGTTTAAATAAGATTTGAGCCTTCGAACTCCAGCGCACACTTGCTACAAGTAGTGCTTGCTTCCTCTCTGCAAGCATTCAATTTTTGACTGTGGTGCCAAAATTTACATTTTGGAAACAGCATTCTGCCTCCCCTATTTCATGTAGGAAGGACTCCACGACAGACACACAGTTAAGAATGAATTAAGAAAATTCAACTGAATTAAGAAAACAACAGGTCTTCACAACACGCAGCCTCCGTTATCCGCAGTCCCTTTCCACTGTAGGTGCCAGGCTACAAAGAGGATCCTTGAGGAGTATGTGGCAAAATGGAAGTGTTTGTCTCTCTGACAAACACCTGTGAGGCCGTACCTTACAGGTGTTTGTCAGCTATTTTTTGACTCAGCTGAGCCTACATCTACCCAAGGGGCTCCTCGAGTGAGTTTCTGGCACTGCTTCCTTCCTCCCTGGCAGCTCCATCTTCTCGGTTGCAGGCTCGTGCCTCTGAGCTGCACTTGTCCAAAGTGGTTCACAAGTACAGGAGTCTAGTTAGGCAAGATGAAATTGACCATTTAAGAATGATGTCTGGGGGTTTAACCAATGATAGTTCTGGACAGCCCCTGGAACTGCGTGTTTGTCTGTGTAATCAAGTTTTTTATTCAAGATTTTGGGGATGAGACAGCAAATTAGCAGCAGGTTGCCATGACAGTAGGTGTTTCACAGTTAAAGAATTATTGTCTGTCTAATGTCCTTCTGTTTTGCCAATACTGTCTCTGGAGTTGCTACTGAATGTATTGTGCAGCAGTGAGCCCAGTGACAAGACTCAACACCTAATAAATGATAATAAGAGGTTTGCTTGGTCACTTTGAGCAGAATGAGCTCAACCTGATCTGTTAGCGTGTTGTTTTATATGCTTTCTACTGTTTTTTACAGACAGGAATGATCCATCGTCTCTAAAATCAAGCTGCCCTTTGCAGTTGACTTCCCACTGACATGAGGAGCAGGCAGTGATTTTGCTTCCAGATGAAACCTGAGGAGAACAAACATCTGTGAAGACGGGAGGATGGTGGCAGCCCAGAGAAGTGCCTGAGAGCAAAGTGTTCAGCATGCTCACTAATAAGTGTCAGCTTGATTTGAATCACTTGCTAAAGTGCAGACTGGCTGAAGCCAAAAGAACATACCTTTCTTCAATGAAATGGAATCCCAATGCATAAATAAAAGATTTCACCTGGGAAGAGTGATTTATTATCTCCATCCCGAGAAAGATGCCTGTGATTTACCACACCTCCTTGCTCTAAAGCAAAAGCAAAAACAACCCCCCCGCTGGCCAGCAACCCAGACGAGCCAGCACCAGCGCTACCTCCATTAGCTGGAGCGCAAGCTTGAGGTAGTTTTATGCCAGTAATTCAGCTGAAGTCAACAGTGTTATACAGATGGGAGAACAGACTAAGTGAGAGACAAATGGGGTCCGTGGTTCCAAACATCATAAGAAATTCACTCATATTCATTTTTCTTTAAAAAGAAAAAAAAAAAAGGACAGAAAAGACTGTATCACAGTGGGCCTTTGTCCAATCTAAAACTCTGGTCCCATAACTCACTGGAAGAAGCCAGCTAATTCATTTCTGACCATATGGAGGTTGTAAAGTCCTAAAGATCAAAACCTTCCCTGACAGAACCTTGGATCAACCAAGGAAAACATTTCTGTTCCCTCCTGAGCAGCCTTTTCAACCATTTCAGGGTTTATGGGGAGCCTGGTCCATGATGGGACAAGGGTTTGGACTGCTTAGTCAATGCTAAACAACGTTTGTGCAGCAGACACAATCAATAAAGCTTATAATTTATTTACTTCATTCCTGCATCTGAGGAGTTTGTTTTAAGAAGGTGATACGGATTGCCAAATCAAGGAGGGGTTTTCAGGGGTGATGTCGTGTTTTAAATACTGTCCAGGTCGAGGTAGATTCTTCATAGCCTCTTGCTCAGGATCACATTTACAGCAAGATGTATTCACCGACACCCTCAGCAAATCACCACACCTTGTCTGCCGCTGGCTCCTGCCATAAAATCCGTATGTAAAATTCAGGATGACTGGGCAGTGGTGACTGGGCCTCTCTCCGACTCCAGTCGCTGAAGCTGTTTGAGCTCCCATGTGCTGTGGGATAGGGGAAAAAAAGAGTCTGTGTAACATATATCCATGTAGACTTCCTGGTTCCATCTGCGCTTCACCTACTGCTTGGATCTGGAAAAAGAAAAAATGGTAGCATATCTGAATAGGAAAAACGAAAACAAAAAAGTGAGTACCTTCACTCTTTCCAACCTTAAAATTTCAGAGAAAACACTATAAATGACTATCAAGATTAAGCAGTGAACTATACACCTCTGTCAACCAGGCAAGTTTGCTCAGTTCCCCTACAACTTTGCCTTTCTTTCCACTACGAAGTAAATTATCAGTGCTGCTTACAAAAGGTGCTTGGAGTGCAGAGTTCCTGCTGAGGCAGTAGAATATTTTCAGGTGAAATTGTCCTTTCCTGGCAAGCTTTTGTTTTAATTTACTCAAGCTTTAAGCCAAAATAGGGAGCCACTGCTGCCACGAGAACTGCTTAGTGTCTTTCTCTTTTCAGTCCTCAGCAAAGAGTCAGCCAGATTCAGCTCACACTGATCACTGGTAGGGACAGCTCTGAATGCATGACCAGCCTCGAAAATTCTCACATGGCAGTAATTATGTTGAAGATGCTGCCTGAAAGATCACTGAGTGGCTTACCCCTTATTCCCTCCTCCCTGGATTTTATAGTCTCTAATAAAGGTGAAAATGTGATATGCACATGGCATGATTATTTATTTTTATTTATAAGATGCAATCTATTGCCTGAACTTCTAGTCACATTTTACATCATTAAACATAAATAAACAACATGAATCCAGGGGGATGAAGAAATGTGAGCTTTTGCATGTGCTGCATTTGTATGAATGCTGCCTTAATTTAATTTCTTGGGATTTCCTCCTGACAGGAGGAGTTCCACACAGAATAGCACAGAAGAGGAAACCTCTCTCAGCCCAGAAACAGGGTAGCACATCCTTGTGCAGACTTCTCTGAGATCACCTCTAAGTTTCTTCAGAAAGAGGCACAGCATCTCCCGCGGCGAGCAGAGGGTGCCCCTCTCTCCCCGAGCAGTCTGTCTGCCTCCCCTCGCGCTGCGCCGCAAGGACCATTACCAGCAGCCACGGAGGAACCAGAGTTTATCGTGGGGCTTCACTGGCCCTCCGAGCACAAGCTTTGAAGTTACTTCAGTAGCTCTTGCGCATTTCCCACATCCTGCAAGAACTCAGCACTGAAATTCGCCTTCCTCAGCTTGAACCAGGAGGAATTTTCTCCTTAAAGATCTCTAGAAAGCACGATATCCACCCCGAGTCCAAGGCAAGATACGTCAAATCCTGAAGCAACTGTCTGGAAGAAATGCTGGTGCGGGCTGCCAAAGGAAAGAAACTGCAGAAAGACACAGAGAAACAAAGACCTTCGGGGATACTCCCAACTTCCAGTAATTAAAGTGGCAGGGTTAACGTAGGTGAAAGATTCTTTCATCAAACAGAAACACAATTTTTGCCTGTTCATAAAATTGTATTAAATAGATATACCTTTGTGTTTTACTATCCAAGCACACGTCAAAAAACTCCCTTCTCTCAGCCATGTCTATCTGAAAACCATTCTTTGGTCCTGCGCGGGTGAGAAGAAGAATGATCTATTTGTCATTCAGGGAATGCTCTGGAAAAGAAACGTTGCTCTTCTTCCACAGAACTAGGAAAATACCACTCTTTTAGCTAGCTTTACAGTCCACAACGTGGTCATGAGGCATTGCTGTCTGTCCTTGTATTCATTATCCAAAATGCTGGAATGTTAGAAGGATTTAGAGACATATACTTAATTTCTAATTTCTGGTCTTCAGAAAAGACACTGCCATTTTGCATCACCCAGTGCTGATTCTGATGGGAAGTACTGTTGTTAATTTTAATAACAAACTTTCCATTTTCTGTATGTCTTATCTTGTAAGAGTGCCCCTGCCTTCTTATGGGCTTTGAGCAGAATGAATGACACGCTGTGCTTGACTGAGATTTATTTCACCTTTGACAAAAAGCCATCTCTTTATTTTGAAGGGTTTACACGTCTGCTTACGGAAGAATGATGGAGGAAAATCAGCTCTCCTTTGTGTCCAGATGTGGAGTTTTCAGAATTATTTTACATTGTAGAAAAATTTTGGAAATCCCATCTCCATGCAATGTGTTTTGCTAATATAACATGTCTGTTTGCTTTTACTCATCATGCTGCCTGCCTGTTGCATTATTGCTGGGTTGCTTCCAAAAATCATCACCGTAATCATAAAAAGAACTTGTTTAGAAGATGTTTATCCAAATATATAAACATTTTTTTTTTCGAGGAACAAATCCATACTGAGCAGAAATATCATTTGCACCAATAATATCTGGAAGAAAAGAAAAATGAAAAGTGTCAGTCAAAGTAAACAGATTCTATATTGCAGCCCCCAGGAGTCCACGCTACAGTGTATAATGTATTCAGTTGCTCACACCTAGCCCTATTTTCAAAGTCATAAACTGGGGTGGATTTGTCAGAGTTTCAACAATATAATTGTTTAGCTGTAAATCTTCCTGCCGGCGAGTTCCAGAGTTTTCGGATAATCCCAGGCAGGGATTCAGGCTGGCAGTCGCGCGCGCGGCCGACGGGGCGCGGGCGGCGTGCGGAGCCTGCAAGCTGCACTGCCACAGGAGTTTGCAGGGGAGCCGGAGCTCCCTCAAGCACACAGTGTAATTTGAATATATGATGCGCGGGCACTTTCATCGCGGTGCGCAAAGAGAGTGACATTGTTGTGGATTGCACATGATTAACGGTGGAAGTGCAGAGGAGGCTTAGAAGCGTGCAAATCACTCAAATATTTTACAGCATCTCAAGCAACGAGGCACATTCCCACCTGAAGCCATGTGGAGAGGGCTTGGCTCAGGCCTCATTTCAAAATAGTCAGGGGAAACCCCTGTGTCTCTGTTAGCGTGAGGCATGGCCCATAGCTTCTTACTTGGGCTATTTTTCTCCCGACTACACAACTTATGTCCTGGCAGTAAGATCTCCTGAGGCTTTTTGCTTTCATTTGAATGCTTATTTAGTTTCCATCTAAGTTATACAACAGAGCTTGAAGTGTTTATAGGAAAACCTACAAAGATAGCAGTCATGCTGAAACCACTTCTTCGCAGGTAAACATGAGGATAGCCAATGAAGGGGAAGGGGGAAAGAAGAAGAGCATTTCCATTTCTCCCTGGATTGGGAAGTCAGAGACTATTTCCCTGATTCAGCTGGTATTTTCTCTCACAAAGCACCATCCACAGAAGAATTTCCTTATCCTTGGATGGAAGGAAAACAATACTAGGAGGCTCCTGAGCCTGGTGCCACGTCCCACCTCTCACACAGCATTCCCTCTTTGCTGCCTATAGGACAACACAAGCCCTGCCAACACAGCCTTCCACCCCCTGAAATTCCCTGATAATAACCTCCACCCATTAACTTTGAAATGGACACAGAGTGTACTGCAATAGCTATAAATTGCCTTTCTGCCAGACTGAGAGCATGGTAGCCCCTGCCCAAGGGTCTGCACGGAGTGAGCTGCCCCTCTCAGCTGGGAGCCCTTCCAGCAAAGGTTCCCTCCCTGTGTGCCTTCCCTCGACCCACACATCAGCAACGTCAGGAAGGGCCTCCCGACTCACCCACGCGGGTGACAGCTGGGACAGCAGCTTCCGGTGCCACCGTGGGTTCTCCTGCACACCCCGAGGGCTGTACATGGTCTGTACGGGCTGGCCTCATGGCATCGTGCGACCTCACTTGGATGCTTCACCTGCCCGCGCCGCTTCCTCCCAGCTGCTGCAGCTCGCTGGAGTCAGATAGCTGTCAGGAGGTCACCTGGAACATCCCGGCGAGCTCCGCTTCCTGAAATCACCAACGCTTTTTTGCCCAGTTCAAATGCACAAACGTACACCTCACCAGCACCTCAAATATCAAAGCTACATGGACAGTAGCCCTTTCCCTCTAGAACTGACAGCAGAACTCAGGAGAAAGAGAAGACTCTGGGTATCTCTGAGAGCCAAAACACCCCCAGGCTGGGCCAGAGGAGTCAGGGACCGGTTGAGTTTCCAAGTGTCTTGTTTGGGCAGCCACAGGCCTCTGCCCTGCTACAGACCAGAGTGTGGTGCAGAGATCCAGCGTGGTGCAGAGGTCCAGCAGGATGGACCACAGCAATCCGGGACCCTGCCCGTGGCAGCTCCTGCCTCACTGAGACACAGTAGGGAGCAGCGAAAACTCCAGCTCTGGGATCTGGTGGAGGAGACAGACAAAAAAGTAAACCAGTTTGGTTGTCTTTCCTGAGAACTTACCCGCTGGAAAATAATTGGAAGTAGAGCACAGTTTTAAAGCACAGTACTGAGTGTCAGAGAGAGAAAAGGCTGTATGTATTTGCTGCCTCTTCTTCCTCCCCTATTGGAAAACCACAGGAAGAATTGCCTCACCTCCTTCTCCTCCTTCTCCTTGAATACCCCTGAAGATCAAGAAAGTCAAATCTTGATCTTCAAGATAGTCAAAGTTATTACAAATTCCTCTGCAGCTCAGCTCTCCGGCTAGTCTCCGTAATTCTGTGCTTGCCTCAAGCTTTATCCAATAATTAATCGTATCGCCTTGGTCACAGATGCTCGGGCTGCAAAACGCCTCTGCAAAAGACACTCGCAAGGTGCCCTGGCTCCACCACACAGGCGAAACTCTGATTTATTCATCAGCCTGGCCCCACCAGGAGCAGAGTTACTGCTTCCCGCCCGGGGTCTGCTCCAGCGCTCGCTGCAGTCAGCCCGGGCCCCCCTCCTCTCCCACGGGCCAGGAGTGGGTGCCGAGCAGGCCCGCAGGGCGATGCTCACTGCGATGCTCATCGCGGTGCTCGAGCGTCTCGGCCCGCCACGCCGCTGAAAGGCCAGCACGCGCTGGCCCTGGCCCAGGCTAGTGACACCCGGTGTAAAACCCTGATGCAGCTTCGCTCTTTTTGCTCTCTTGGCTTCTGTTTTTTCCTTTCTTTCTGACTGTTTGCCTCCCCACCTTGCCTTCTTCCTCTTCTTGCATTCTCTCTCACTCTTGTGTTCATTCTCTTTTCTTTGCGCTCCCTTTATTTCTCTCCTTTTTCTCACTTTTTCTCCCTTCCGCTCTCCCTTTATCCTTTTCTCTCCACTTTCTCCCTTTCTTTTACTGAAGGCTCGCTCTTCTTGTTTTGCCTCAAAATGCTAGGCTGGCATTCAGAAGAGGTATGTCCAGGTCATCACATGCTACCCGTTAGGTAACTAATGTGACTACACTATCCATAAAATAGTTGGAAAAAAATGTTTATGATAATTGACGGTGCAACATACACATGCTTAAACTTCACTCGTGTAGGCAGTAGCCGAGTCGCTAGCCTGATCCCCTGCTGCACCTCCCTACATCCCGAAATGTGCTGATGCGGGAGGCAGCCTGCCATGTGGGCAGGCTCTTGCTCTGCTCAGTGTTGTGCATGGACATGCCTACATGCATCCTTGTAAGATAAACTCAGTTACTGCTGGAGGTGTTTAGGATATACAGTGGGTCTGATGAGAGTAAAATTAGCCCCCATGCATATGAAGATAATATTTGCTTATCCTATTTACTTTAAAAAGGATTTTTCATCTTATTAGTTAAACAACTTTTCTGCAATCAAAATTTGATAATTTCTTTCCTCCGCACATTTCCTAGGGCTAGTTCTTTATTCCTGTGTCTCATTCCTCCTCTTCCCTCTCCCCTCTTGGCCCCAGATGCACCAGCGTGCCCCATCTCCTATCATTTGGAGGTTAGAGGTGAGTGGTTTACCTAGAGTTCACCTCCGCTATATTGACACACGTACCCTGAAACTGGCAGGCTCAGGCCTCCTGGCTCTGGCTCTGAAAGCTGTTTCCCCGCTGCAAGCAGAGGGGAGGCAGACGGTGACCCGTCAGTAGGCTGTGTATGCACTGAAATAATGGAGAATGTGATAAACTGTCACCAGAAGACAGTCTCAGTTCCCTGAGTCTTAATGGTAGAATAACACAATAGGGTCAGACTAAAAAGGTTTCCTTATGAAAATTTTATCAGCAACTTTGGTAAATTGCTGTGGGAAAGGTGCTTTGCTCTCAGGCAGACCTGGAACCTGTTTTTACAAGGTACAGCGTGCATGCATTGCCTCACCCCCGCAAGATATTAAGGGCACTCAAATTGAATTAACACCAAATCAGGCCGGTGCACTTAACAATACAAATGCACTTAAGGGATGCCTCAGAATGATTTGTGACTAAAGAAAGCAAAGAAGAAATCGGCCTTCAGGACCACAGGGGTGGTGTTGTGTGTCATATACAGGAAAAGCCATAAGCAGAACTTAGAATACCGGAAAACCATGAACTTCAAGGGCTCTCAGATACCTTAGACCCAGCCATAAAGTAGATGGTCTCTTTTGTGGTATGTAGAAACAATTGATAAATAAATTACAGCCAATTTTCGTAGTGGCACAGTCTACATTACCTCTGACAGCAGCGTAACTGCTTTGCTAAAATGATAAGAGGTGAATAATGATGTATCAGGTAGCAGCAAAGGAAACTCTCCCAGTTGCCCATTCGGCTCATGAGGGCCATGACACAGTGCAGGAGCAGACAAGATGTGATGGCACAGCAGAGATGATGGAAGTGGTGGTGTTTCATTTATATACTACAAGGTCAGACTCATCTCTTTCAGGTATCCACCTCTTTTGGACACTTTTTTTTCACTGAGTTACTTGTTTATTCTCTGAGTCTGTGGGACAGGCTCTCCCTTGCACTGGGACACGACTTTGCAGAGTTTAGGCTACAGTCATAAGAAGTGCTAAAGGACACACAGCCTGCTTGGTGGGTCAAGCTTTGCAGAGGGCTATACGTCCACCACCACGAAAGAGAGCGCTCTATGTTGAAAGCATTTAATGCTTTCTTGTCTCAGAGAGCAGCGCCGGTTTAAGAGCACCACACGACTGAGCTATCTGTTTTATAAATAGGCAGGCAGGATGTTGGAGGTACTGTTAATTAAAGCAGCATTGGTCTTTTTTTTTTCTCAATGCAGCAAAAGGGTAGCGTTAGCTTCACATGTGACTGGAAATCAGAGCGGAAAGGAAAATAAAAGCCTCTACATATGTTTCTGAGGCCAGGCCCTCTGTCTCACCATTCAAACAGCGGTGGTTGTGGTGGGATTTCTGCCTATCAATTGCAGCTTTTCCTGCTGTTACAGGAAATAGCTGGTTCGGCTGATTTAGTCTCTGGGAATTTCCTTGGGTTAGAAGAAGGTTCGATACTAACCGCTGAAACGGGCCGTTTGTGAAGCTGCAGGGATGCTGCGGAGAGCCCGGGCAGGCTTGGCCGATGCCTCAAGGCGAGCGCGAGGGGCTGGAGCAGCGGAGGGCCTGGGCGAGCGGCACGGTGCCGCCTTTGCCCTCTGCGGCTGCTGCCCGCCAGCCCTGGGACGTGTTTACCAACGCAGATAACCACGCCGGGGCTGCTGAGCCAGATGACCCACTAGATGTCCTTCTTAACAAGCGTTTTTATGAAGTAAAAAAAAGGCTGTGGAGCAGCTTCCCGCTAGAACAGACCCAGCTCCAGCTTGTGCTCCTGCCTTGCTTGTTAGCACCTTCTCTTGGAGTACAAATCAAATTGATCCCCCAAAATTTTGCTCAGAGTCATGAGATTTCCCTTCTAGCACCTAAAACAAAAGCACCAGGACCAGGTTTTCACTCAGACGTTCTTTTGTCCCTATAGAGGACTTTGGAAGAATTCCTGGAGAAAATTTGGTTCTTCAGCCCAATACCGGAGAAAATCTAAGTTTGATATCTTGACAGATTGAAATATGTTTTTGCAGGTCATAAGTATTTGCAAGAGTCAAAAATAATCTGACCAATCTATAGTATATAAAAGGATGGAGGCACAAAAATTTAACCATTAAAACTCAATCTTTTCATACATATTTCACATTGTAGTAATTTGCATTTACTTTGGTTTCTTTATTGCCATGTTATACATGGTTTTATATCAAATTTCTCTATATAAATAGCAAATGGAAAGTTAATAAATGACTAGTAACAATAAAGATTAATAGATATTATAATAAATAATCAATTATTATAAAACCCAGACAGTTTATATGTTGCTAAGCATTATTATACAACATCCATTATACCTTCTGCTGACATGCTTGTGGCCTTCTATACCACAAGTTACTGCAGTGTTCATGTCTCCATTTCACCTATAGTAATCATTTATTAACCCTTTACAAACTATTCCCTTCCAAACTAGTTTGAAATTCAGTAGGAACACCTTGCGCACAGAAAATCATCACTAGCAGAATACCAATCCCAATGCAGTGAAATACGAAAATTATAAATGGTTTGGAAGCAGATGAACTGTGTTCTCAGACTATGCAAGAATTAAGTAATAATTCCAGAATATCACCTATGTACAAATTCATGTTCAGCATTATCAAACATGCTGCCAAATTAAATATATTGCCGCTTCTGCTTCAATGAACTAGCAGCAGAGAAGTGTCCTTTGAATTCAAAATGCGAAAAGTTTGACCAATTTTAAGAATCTCCTCCTCCCCTCTCCAACCCACTGTCACTGCAGGTTGGTTAGTTGATTAGGTGAGTGTTGAAAGTGGGTAAGACTTCATAGATGTCAACTGGATATGTAATGGGGATATTACAACTGTAATGTAATGGGTATTGACACAGTTATGTAACTTCATGGGTGGCCATTAGAATATGATGATATATCCCAGTAACTTTTATTCTCCATGACCTATTTAAACAAACATAGCCAAGGAGGAGGATATATGCCTAATTCATCCTAAAAGTTAGCAAAAGTTAATAGCATTAGAAGTTAATAGTTGCCAAAGAGGAGACAAAATGTTGTTTGTTTTGGAGTCAGTCTCCTCTTATATCCCCAAACACTTTAAATGAGTTCACTGTATTTTATGAGAATTACCACCTCCCCCTCCCTCAGTCAGCTCCTTCTACTGGTTCAATTTTAATGCAGGATGTGAAGCTACGTCCCTTGAAATCACTGATTTGTCTGGAGGTCCCCAGGCACCCTCTTTGCTTCTCTCTCGCAATCCAACTCCCTCTTCTTTACATACTTCTTATGACTTTACTCAATTGGTTTTAGGCCACACAGATACATCAGTCACAGCAGGAGAGTTTTTCTCTCTCCTGCTTGTACTAGGCAGGAATATAGAATAAAATTCCTCTACTAACATACATATACATATAATAGGCATACATACCTGTACGTATATATACAAAAAAACCCACATTTATATCTGTTAGGTATATATTACATACCTACTTATATGAGTGTCTGTGTATGTGTATACATACATACATACATACTATCTGCACACTTCCTTTGGTGGTCATAACCACCTGACCTAGGACTTCTTTGGATCAAGAGGTAAATTTTTATTGCCCACCAGTGTTCACTCTGCAAAGAAATAGGGAAACCAGCTTCTCCCCGATTCCTGACCACAAAGCTGGGGAACAGATTCACATTACTTTTATCACAGTATGTGCAAAGTCAGGTTTCCCATTACATCCACGATGTGATCAGCAACTGGATCAACTTACATGGAACCTGACACTCACATAAAGTGCACTGATACTAACATATAAATATCAATGTCACTGGAAATGCTTGTGGTTGCAATGGTTTACAGCAGGGGTTCAATTGCGGTGTTAGGCAGATTAGTCAAAATCCTATTGTGGCAAGGGAGAAGACACATCCATCTTTCTATCATCATACACAAAGTTTCAGATGGCATATCCCAATAGAGAGTGATGGGTTATGTTTAGTTACCCATTTCTCTTGTCAAAAGGAGACAGTTGCCTCAACATAATGCATGTGAATCCTCAGATGTGGAAAAGATCTGAATTCTTTACCATTTTAGAGAAGAAAACATATTTGAATATTTCTCTTTTTTTCAGACTGGGGAGGAAGAAAGAATAAAATAGTCACTAAAAAGGCAGAGTTTCAATAACTGAGTCATTGCTAAAACTGCATTTTTTGTCACAGTTCTTGTGGGAGTCAAGGAGTTGGTGTTTTTCAGAAAATTATCAGTGACTGCTGACACTTTGGGACTTTCTGCATGTGGGTGGGTGGATGCAATGCTAACCAGTTGAATCCATTTCAGAGAAGCCCTTTGCTGCTGTCAAGCTGAATCCCAGTCTGCAATGGAGTATGACAAAGAGCAGGAGCCCAGCAACAACACCACGATGACAAGGTGTCCCAAAACAGCAAACTCTCCCTGGGACTGCCAGGAGCAATGAGCTGTCTCCTTTCCATAAAGAAAACAAAAGATCTTTTCTTCTCTCTCTCTCTCTCTCTCTTTTTTTTTTCTTCCCTCTTCCTCCATATTTAAAACCATAGTTTGGTTCAAGGATTAGTTCTGGCGTGGTGACCAATTCAGTCTCCATGTGGTATTTATTTATTTATTCTTCTGAAATGCTTTTGGCATAACATATATGCATGAGTTAGATGGTGTCTGTGGAAAACCTGAATACTGAAGTTCATATAAAAGGTCACTGGCTCATTCTTACTCTTTTTTTTTTTTCAATTGAATTTTCCTCACAGTTATTTCTGCTGCTACTTACTTTATTTGTTTATAAGTATTGATTTATATTCTGGATTCTTTTTTTTTAACATAGCCATTCACTATTTTTCTATAAAAAGCTTCTGACAGCCTTAATATCGAAAAGTAGGAGTGTGGTTTAATTGCAACTGACATCACTTGGAGATGTATCTGTTCCTCCCCAGCATGGAAGTCTTTCCTTCTGTCTTTCTGAAAGTGGAAATCTGATTCTGCTTGCGTTTTCCTATGAAGCACAGCACCAACGGAGGCTGCACATCCAGCTCACTGCCTTAAGTAAGTATGCCATTTCCTACCTTTAGCAAACAACAGCGCCAAATTTGCTTTCATTTTACCTACTTACTGAATTTGTGGAAAACCTCACTTAACACGTCCTCCAGTTCAACAGAGGGCTGTGGCAAAATGCCAGTTCTGAAAAAGCATGACCTCCCTGCTTCTTCCCAAAATGACTCAACATACATTCAAGTGTAGAGAAAGCTTCTTTTCATAGCCTTTTCCGAATAATGCCAAATCGCACCAAGGTTTGAATGCTCTGTAGCTCTATCACTTTAGCCTTTAGCCGTTACATGAATAAAAATTTGTGCTGATATTTTTACTGTCACCTTCAAGCAGTTAAGAATCAAATAAGGAAGTTATTCTCCAGGTAGGTTACTTCTTTATTTATATTATATACATATGATAACATATATATCATATGTATATAATATATATATTTTATAACCTGATTTATTTCACTGACAGTTCCTGCCAGATGATAAGCTCCTCCAGTTATGCAAGCTGCAAATTTTTCCTGAATGAACATCTAATCTTGACAGAGCTCAACCTCTTTCAAATGCTTTGGAGTTATCCCAAGATCTCCATTCAGCCAAGAGAAGCCCCACGATACATGGTAGCCTTGATTCTCTGGACAGCAAAAGCAGCTGTAACGCCTTTAAAAACTGAGTTATTGCATCTTCATTTCTAGCACGTTTCTTTCACATCACCAAATGTTTGTGGAGATCAATAGGGCTACCTTGACTGGCTGGAAGGGAAACCCTGTGCCTTTCCTTCCTAACCTAAACCCTACACATTCATGACATAGTCATCCACGGACCTTTTATATCTGACTATGTCTAACACCAAAATCTTTAAATTTCTGCATCATGCCAGCTTAAACACTGATAACCCAACTGTGGAAGGAAACCTTGCTCTTGCTTTGTAGCAGATATTCCGGTGATATCACAGGTCTTAAAAGGAAGCCGAGGGGCAGGGCAGGGGAACTTTATGTCCTCAACATATGATCAAATTTTCTGTGACTGAAAGGGAGGTTTTCTCACTTTTTTGGCAGTCGACTCATTACGTTTGCCATATAGTGTTTCATACACTGCTTAAATGCCCAACTTCATGAGTATGCTCAGATCAAATGTCCTTTGGAATATAGTGGCATTTCTTTACCAGGAATTTATGCCGCATCTGATTTGGGTCAGTTTAAAGAAGGAAGTTCTTCAGGTTCTTCAGAGCCCATATCTAAGATGCAAGCCATTTTTTCATATCTCTTATTGGCTGTTAAAATGTAGACTGCAAACTTCAATTAGACTAGGTAAATTCTGGCTAATTTTCTGTTAACGCAAATGGTGCAATTTGCCATGGAGACTTCCAGAACCTAGTGATGGACAAAATGATTGATAAATTCATTGGAAGTTCCTAACCCTTTTTTAAATTAGTCATTAAGGTATGTCATCAGGGGATTACATGTATGTACTGCTACAGGATGTATTACTTAAAGACAATTTCTCCCACGGCTTACTCAGAAAACCAAAACAAAATCAAGTCATCTGTACATGTTCTTTTTCCATATTTCATTCCAGTTTTTATTTTCCTGTGGTTTTTCACCAGTCCATTTTGTCATGCCTTAGAAAGGAACTCATAAGTAAACCAGCAGAAAATTAAAAAACAACAATCCACTGTTCATTGTTCAGAAAAATCTCTCACTTTAACAGGCTGTAAACTGGGAAATGGGAAGGCATTGTATTTCTTTCAGTCATTTTGCCAAGTTACGAAGGAAGTGTCAGTTTAGAATAAGAGATTTAAGCAAAAAGATGAAGCTAGAAACAAAAGCAGAGTGAGCACTCTCCTTAGGAAGTACAGAATTCCTATGAAAATGAATGATTGAGGGTAAAAAAAATACTAGGAAAGGAGACAGCATGGCCAGGCTAAACCAGACAGAAATCAGGGCAAGTCTGTCACCATACATCTGAGGGTACAGCATTAAAGCGCATTTAACACATAACTTAAAGTTTCTTTTATGCAGGGGTTATGTTTTAAATGAAGAACATACTTTGCAGTCCTACATTAACATTACTGCTACCCTGGCATCAGCCTAGATGACCGCAGAAGGTTGCCTGTTCCTGCGAAAATAGTCTGCTACCTGAGCCACCTAGCAAAAATATTCAGAAAACGTAACAGAGCCAGAGCCCCTCTCTGTGAGCAGTGGGTTTGTCTCCCCGAGGCAGGGATGCCCTCAAGGATGCCATCAAGGATGTCCTGCAAGTGCCCTCACTCACGGGCATGGCCCAGTCAGTTGCCACAGGGACCACTGCAGGTTTCTGCTGTCCATCTCCTCCTCTGCAGGAGGATTAATATTATTTTTAGCAACATCTGAGGTCATTTACCATCATCCTGGATGCATATATCACTCGTTGTGCTATATCTGAGCTAGGAATGTACCAGCCTCCCCTTGAGAGAAGTCTCTCCTTCTTACTTGAAGAATTTGTTTAAAACATACTGACGCTGTTTTGAGTTGGTGATCTTACGCCTTACCTTCTGAATAGCAGTGTTTCTGAAGTATGAGCCCAATGGAAGAAGTGAAGATAGAGAAGAAATTTAGAAGCATTTTACCTGGACCAGAGAGTTTCCCTGACTTTTTTCATGAAATGTACAATTTTTAAGCTTCAAGTTGACAGAAGCCTTCAAGTAGAGACAGCAGGAAATAGTTCTTAGACAGCATCACAGGTCTGATGGTTTAAGGACATCGCATCTCAAAATGAAAACAAATATGCAAGTCAATTCAACACAGTAGGAAATGAAACTTTTTTTCCATCCATGCTACTCCATTGCTTCCATTACAAGAGTAAACAATACTTAACACATCAAGACAGATGCAGCTAGATATACTGTTAACTCACCAGAGGAAATTGAGATTCTTTACCAATATCATCTTCTTGTGGTAAAAAGTAGGAAATGAGAGAAGCATTACAAAAACATAAAGAGTGTTTGTTTCTTTATACCAAAGTTACAGGTGATTTTTTGGTAGTAAGAATCACAAACACCCTAATTTTTGTTTATTTAGAAGTAACCAATGGCAAGCAGAATAATAACCAGAAGTTAAGGTTAATGAAATCAAATGAAGAATTTTGAAAAGTCAGGCTTGTTATTGATATGCCTAAATATTGACTTGAGCCCCTCTGAATGGATCGATAGGTTTTAATGTCAGAAGAAACTTGTCCTAAAAGAGCAGGCAGAACTTTCCTCAAAAAGAATCCCCTCTTCGGTCTACCGTATGCTCTTGAGCCACAGAGCACCACTGGGAAAAAAGCCCAGTCTGGGCTGAAGCGCCTGCCCAGCCACAACTCAGAGCCATTCCTGTTGTTTAGGTGACTGTCGCTCTTCATGAGCAGCCTTATTTTCCATCCGTCTCTGTGGGCTGGGCCGGGGCTGCAGTGATGCCCAGTGATGTCCCATGGAGTGCTCAGTCTTGGACCCTGCACGGGCCCCCTGCCTCTACGGGCTACCAGCTTTTCCACAGCAGAAACCAACATTTTTTAATGTCATCAGTTATTTTCCCAAGTTTATTATTTTCGTAGCCCATGCTGATTGCTATTAATACAACTATCACGTTTTAAAAGCCAGTCGATAAGGATTTTCCATATATTTGCATAGTATTTTTTTCCCAAAACGGCAGATTTAGTAGCCCCTTTATATTGTGGCCCAATGTTTGCTTTACTCAAGTCTACTGGAATGATTACTGTATTATGCATTGGGGAAAAACATCGGTGCTAACACTTCAGAGAATTAATTGCTCATTTATTTGTTTAAAATTCTCTGATATAAATTAGCTGATTAAAACATTTGATTTTCAGTGTTCTCCTTTATCAGCTCTAGCTACCACTACACTTGATAATTATCGTGCACTACATGATAAAAATACATTTTTCTTTTAATCTGAAACAAAAATATTTGCTGCACTGTCATGTCTCTCTGCACTATAAATAGCAAGTGTATCAACTAGTAATGGGTCACTGCTGATATCTTTTGTTTCTCAGTAGACTTTATCCATAGACTTCGCCTCGTGAACTTTTGCTTCCCATGCCAATTTTCTATTTTTCCTGCCTTTTAACTCATGTTCACTTTTGTTGTTTTCCCTTTATTTCCAAATATTTATATCGCTGGGAAAAAAATATTTATTTGCTTTCACTTCTATACAAAGCCCCTAAGATAAATAAAATAATAACAAAATAAAATAAACAAAAATAATGTCTAAAGTCTGAACACTAACAGCCCTTTTGACCGCAAGTTTGTTGGGCAGCTAGTGAAATGTTTTATAACAGATCCCAATTATCACTTATATTTTTCCTTTTGAATACTGTTTCCCAGATGATTCACTCATAATTGGTTTAAGTTTGTGAAACATCCTTTTGTACATGTATTGGTGGTTTGGACTGTATTTTGTTTGGACATAACAATTGTAACCAAGTGAAGACCATTCACATCTGAAAAACTACTTATTTTCATTTCTGAGATCAATTTCTTCTTGTCTATCAAGGTGAAGTCTAACACAGAACTCGCTTGAGTTCTATGTAAACTTAAAATATAGGACATTTTAAGTCAAAAAATTGCTACCTACAATTTTTAGAAATTTGAAGAACAGGCACTGTGAGCTTGGCTGCAAATGGGACTTGGACTGAAGTCACACATAAGGTACCGGTCTATGGAAAATTACGGATCATTTGTGAGTGCATTTTCCCCTGCTAGAGTAGGGAGCAGAGCAGCTCATGGCACTAGCCTGGCAGCTGCAGAAGGGCAGTGTGAACACAGGGCTTTAAATATGAAGGAAAGCCAACAATATGAAATAAAACACAGTTAGAAAAGAAAAAAAGAATTTATTAAAAATTTCTTAAAGGAATATTTTTCAACAGAAAAATGAGATACCAAAACCTCCAAAAATTCTATTTCTAGCATTATTCATCTGAACTAACTAAGCTCTGGAAGTGTGGACTGGATGCGTGGACAGTGAAGTGGATTGAGGACTGGCTGGATGGCAGAGCCCAGAGGGTGGTGATAAATGAGACTGAGTCTGCTCGGAGGCCTGTGGCCAGTGGTGTCCCACAGCGGTCAGTACTGGGTCTGGTGCTGCTCAACTTGTTCATCAGTGACTCGGATGAGGGCCCTTAGCAGGTTTGCAGGTGACACCAAACAGGGAGGATTGGCCGACACTCCCCAGGGCTGCGCTGCCATCAGAGGGACCTGGACAGGATGGAGAGTTGGGCAGAGAGGAACCTCATGAGGTTCAAAAAGGAAAAGTGCAGGGTCCTGCCCCTGGGGAGGAATAACCCCAGGCACAGGACAGA
>JAWLRI010000157.1:2068925-2082584 GCA_034781795.1 Crypturellus tataupa
GGCGCCGCGCGGCGGCCTCCAGGGGGCGCTGCGGGGCTACCGCGTGGGCTACGCGCGCCCGGGGGCGCCCGAGGTGAGAGCGGGGGGTCCCCGCGTGTCCCCTCGTGTCCCCCTCGTGTCCCCTCCCGGTCCCCTCCGGGTCCCCGTCCCCTCCCCAGCCCCCGCTATTTTTTTTTTAACTCCTGTCTGGTTCTAGTAATTTGCTAGATTTCCTTGTAATTGCTTCTAATTATTCATTGCATTAGCCTGATGAGCTGTAGCTATATATCTTCAGCAAAAGTAAGATTTGGATACAATATGCCTAAACATCTCCAGTGGGACAAGCTGCAGCGTGTTCCCAGAACGAGGGGGAAGCTTGACAGATACTAGCAGCACAGGGCACTTCTTAACGTGACAGAACGGGGAAACCAAACAAAAAAGGGGAATCGGTGCCAATTTTGTAAGTGGATCTAAAGGGCAAGTAAATGCACTTTGTCCGCTTTCAAAAATATTTATCCAGTCATCGTTTTCAGGCAGTTTATCATAAAAGTCAGATTGCACATGTGTTTTCCCCCCGTGCCTCCCAATGGCCTTCACAAGGAACTCACTGAACTGATGCAGTGGAAAAGACACAGCAGGAACGACGCTCGCTCCTCCGCTATACAAGTGCCTCCGAACAAAGAACGGGCCTTTCAGGCTGCTTACAAATTCTAACGAGGCTTTGCGAGGAATATGGCTTCCTGCACAGGGCTCCGCCGGAGAAAAAGGGGCTGCTTTCATGAGCGGATCTGCCAGGACTGGGTCTTGCCTTTCATTTAGCGCCGAGGTTGAAATATTCCATCTCTAAGGCAGTCACAATTCAGCGTTGACTGCAACTAACTAGGAAGCGAACGCTGAATTTCTTTAGGCTCCTTTGAAAGCCTCAGCCATAGATTAGCACCGGATTTGGTGCATTTTGATTTATGAGTGGAAAGCATGTGAAATAACAACACAGGGAAAAAAAGGCAAGTGCAGCTTGGTGTCTTGAAAGGGGGCAGAGAGCCGGGATCCCACAGCTCTTTTTAAAATTTGCTCTTGATTAGCAGTTAGGGCCAGTCACTTAACCTCGCTGCCCCGAGCTTCCGTGCGCAAACGGCGGAGAAATCCAAACCTCCCGGCCTCCTGCGGAGCTGCAGGGTCTCTAGATGAAAAGCGGGAGGGAATTCAGGTCGCTCGATAGCACAAACACGGCAAACCTGCTCAATTGCCTGATGAAGCGGGGGTGCCAGCTCGAGAACGGACGCCCTCTTTGGAGATGCGCGTCGGGGAGCTGTCTGCTTTGCCCGGTACACGGCGCAGAGCGGCCCTAGGTAGTCAAATCCGTCTCGTCATCAGCTTTCCCTCGCTTCAAGGAGCCGGGACGGGAGGAACCGAGAGCTGCCCGCCGCGGTGCCACCTCTGCAGCTCCACCATGGAGAACGCGGGCTTTGCCAGAGGCCTTTAAAGCGGAGGTGGATGTTGTGTGAACACAGGCAGCAGGGGATCCGGCGTGGCGTACAGACAGCCCGGGGAGCAGCCAGCGCTGCATTTCTTTCCCTTAAGCCTTGCACTGCGCAGTGCTGCAGTCGGCTGGGTGACGACGACGCAGCAGGAATTGGTGGAGAGCGCCAGCCCGGGCCTGGCGGGGCACGCGCGGAGGGCGGCGAGCGCGGCGGCTGCGGGTGACACCGCGCTGCTCCCTGGGGACGCGCGGGGAAGGTGCCCCGGCGCGACAGGGCCGGTGCTGCCCGGCACCCGCAAGACACTCGGGATCCACGGGATATCGCGAAATACGTCCAGGTGTGGGCAGGAACGCGAGCGGATGGTCAGCTACGACCCATACCGACCTGTGGCCGGGCCGCAGATGCCGCGGGCCGAGCAGGGCCTCCCGCCAGGCCGGGCCGGGCGGCCGACCGCAGCTGCAGTCCTGAGCGCGGCTCCAGGAGTGCTTTGGAGCAGCTTGTCTGTGTCCAGCTTCAGAGACAACTGCCAAAGTAGCCAACGCGCGGGGCTGAGTCCACTCTCCTTACGCGGGCTGAGCGTCAATTAAATACGTTACGTAGGGCCTCCGCGGAACTGCGGAGCAAACCCTTCTGTGCGCGCAGCCGACGGCAGGGAGGGACCCGTGGTCTCTACCTGCCTCTTCTTGCTATTTCTTTTCACAGATAATTTTTTGTGGCGCGGCACGGAACGGAATAGCCTTTAACGTGAGCGAGTACGGGGAAGGAGCAGGGGGAGGATGGGAGAACGGGGATGGCAGCCCACCCTCTCCAGCCCCGTGCTCCACGTCACCTCTGGACGCCGCCTGGTCAGCCCGCGGCCCCCTCGGACACCTTCCTGCCGCTCCTCCCAGCTCGGCTTCCTTCTCCTAAGTTAAATAAAAAGAGTTTCAAGGACAGTGTGAGAGAACTACGGGCAAGGGCAGTAAAACCTAAATAATTAAAAGTGAAGATGAGGAGGCAAAATACTTGGAGACTGTTTATTACAGGGCATGGCCGAGCATGGGCAGGTCCTTTCAATTTCTCCAGGCTGTGGTAGAGCAACCTTCAGATGAGCTTGCAGCACTCCTCACCTTGCAGAAAGGCTTTCCGAAGCCTCCAGGAGAGGAAAAAAGTACAAAGCTTTGTTGTTATTTCTGCTACCAAAAAAATCTACAGAACCGAAGGGGAGGAGAAACACGGAAATTCCTTAAAGCACCGAGCATCCCGGTAGGAACGCAATCAATTCATTCTGTACTCCCAAAGCTGATTTCACTGGTCGGGGTCGGTGTTTCCCATAGGATGTTTCTCCCTTTAGTCTCTCTCGGGTTCACCATCCCTGCTTTCAGAGGGCTACCGCATGCTCTGTTCCCACCAGGACCATGCTGTCCCCATGCTCACAGGCCTTTCCTACATATTTTATATTATAATATTTCACACCTATGTATTTCCCAGCAGCTGGTTAAACTGACACACATGCTATTCCTTCTTTGTCCATCATCATGGAAGACATGTTTACTAGGAAATGATTTTTTTCTGGACAACTAGTATGCTTTAGGGCTTATCTTTTCTATCTACCTACCACATGTTCCCTATTAAATCGGTGGGAAAACTCGGGCAGCAAATGGTGCAGCAGAACACACTGCACCTCGCAGTTCCCCCGAGCTGCAGGGAAAGACCTTTCTGAAGGTGGTTTCTGGCTTACGCAGCACCGGACCTTTGAAGTACACTCAATCTGGGATCAATTCGGGAGTTTACAGATATCGGTTATCAGCCCTTGTTTATTCACAATGATGAGAAGAGTTTAATTAATACAAAGCATATTAGTCAATTCTTTGCTTTTAAACCTTACCTTTTGCCCACCAGCCAATCAATATGTATTTTAATCTTCTCCCCTTTTCAGACGCAGTTTTAACATCTCACAGAACATAGCAGCAGACTTCACAATCATTAATTGCTATTACCAGCCCTTTCATTTTCTGAACATCAGCAGTTTCTATAATTTCTGCTTTTATCCATGTGGTATATTATCCATTCTTATTCACCACTTACTTCTGAAGTATATTTTTAAACTGCAGAGAGTTTCTATTAAGCAATAACATGAAATAATTTTTTAATAAAATTTCCTTATTACTTGCAGAATTTCTTATGTTTGACATGGAAAAGAACGTTAAAATAAATTTCAAACTTGTTTAAGGCATGGATCGTGAGAACATACTAACTTTCCCTGCCACAGATACTGTTAGGCAACCAGTTTCAGATACAGACTGAGAGAAGCCTAGGTTATAATTAAATACATCAAAATGAAAGTCTTTGAAGTTCTGTCTGTTCATAGCAAGCCAACAAATAGCCATATTCTGTTGATCATTGGCCAAATGTAACACAGGATAATTGTGGACATGACTGGATGTTCAAGGAAATCAACAGTTATAACAGATAAACTCTGACAACATTATTTCCATTTTATTGACACAATTTATTTTCAAGTTACTTTTTAGTGTGCACGACTCCTACATTTACTTTCATAATTTCATTCATTTTTAATTTTTTTGGCCATTGGCTTGCCTGCACTTACTTGCTGCAAGACTTTAGAAATTGGGTGATTTTAGTCACATCACCCTTGTGGTGATATCATGGGCACAGTTACCTTGTGGAAGTAACGTTCCTGAACCAGCAATGGCTCCTAGACAAACCAAACACTAAAATGATACAATTTATTCATTTTTTAAATAAAAGCAGCTGAATTTGTGTAATCATGATGAAATAATGCTGTCCCTGGGGGCAGGACATCTCTTTAGGTAGACCCTTCATACTGTGAATAACTGGGACAAAGAAAATAAAATTATCACTTAGAAATTACTTACACTGGTAGTAAGAAAAGGGTATCAAGTTTACAAGCTAATTGAGTGAGTCCATACTTCTCACAGAATGCTTAAACTCTGCTTTAATATAGCAGCTATTCTAGAAACTCCTAAAATTGCAGTAATTAGAGCCATTTTCTTCCTTTTTCACAGGAAGCTTTTTCACTTTGGAAAAGGCAAAGAAGGAAGATCAGAAAAGCAAAACTATTGAAGTGGAAAAATATAAATATATATATATACACAATGAAAGGAAAGGGCAGACAGAGCAAAAGGAGAAGGGAAAGTCACAGAAAGGACTCTGGAAGCTATGCAGAAATTTCTACGACAGCACTTTCCTCAGGACTGTGGCCCAGATTCCAGTTTAAAGACAGTCCAAACAACTCTTACATATATCATCTTCCTGTCTCTAAGATTCATATCTTCTTGAGAGCTTTGGATTTGACTACAAAATTATAGTCTCTAAATTGGATGGGAATTAGACAAAGATCACTAGCAGCTGCTCAAAGAAATAAGTTTGTATTCTACTAGTTCACATGGCGAAGTGTAACTACTCTGTGAACTTTGTAAGAGGTTCTTGCAGTCTCTGACAGAGGTAGAAATCATTTCAGTTATTAAAAGAAACCAACTCTTTTTGTGCAGCACCAAAAAAGACGAAACTCCTCCCTTTCAAATTATAAATCTTTATAGTGCAATTCTTTCTGGCTAGGAGGAGGACTTCAGACACTTTTTCAAATAACCCCAACTGTTTAATCTGTACCCTTCACGAAGTCAAGCTGTGTGTGTACGTGAGAGAGAAACATTTCTGCCGAAATAGGATGAATCTCATGGTTCTGCCTGGTCCACAGTGAAACTAGCTGTTTCTGGCAGGGGAAGGAACCTAATTTTCCTTTGCAGAGAATGGCATTGTAAGGCTTATCAATCTTTATACCTTAGTGGCCTGGTCAGGACCTGTGACAACAGGCAGCAAATTTCTCCTGCAAAGAAAGCAGAAAGTAGATTCATTAACATAGCTACTTTATTTTATTTCTGTAGAAAACTAGAAACTTCTGATTTTAATTTACAGGAAAACATGACTGGTAATAATATGTCTTATTTATTACTTCCTTTTAAATGCACTGTTAGTGACAGTCCAAAGTCAGATCAGTCAGGGTGTTCACCCTTAGGTTTCAAGCAATTTGTTTGAAATTCTAGCAAACCCAATACCTCAGTAGTAATGTTTATTGATTTCCCTAATTTTCCCAGTGCAGTGATCAACATATCACGGAGGTATATAAGTGCAAATCCAAACAAAATAAATATTCAACAAATACTTCACAACGATACTAGATGTAGTTAAAATGGCTAAAGTGATTGTTTTACACTGGAGAAAATTTGAATTTTCAGTAAGTTAAAATATCTTCACAGACTACAGGGCACTAATACAGAACAGATGATAATGAAAAAAAAATTGCAAGAAAGTAGCATTTTTATGTGAGGGTTTTAAAAGTACTCAATGTCCTCTGAAGACATTCAGAGATTCCTGGATCTTCTCTCTGATCTTTCACAATTATAACCGTATTGTTTCTGTAAATTAGGATGTCAGTCAGGAAAATACTAGTACACTTTTCAAACTGGCTAGTTTTTACATGTCTTCCTTCTTACAGCTTTTTGAACAATGGAATAGAAGACTTTGCAGCTAGCCTAAGACTGTGCTATTTGGCTCACAAGGCTTTAAAAAGGGGGTTATCTCCAATGCCAAACAGCGTAAACTTCTCAGCTTGCTGGTATTCATCAAGTTTCCCCTCTCTCCTGCTAACAATTTAACACATTCTGCCTGAACAGAGGTTCAAGAGTTCACCAAGCAACACTTGGTTCTACTTGCTTGCCATAACTGCTTCTGGGTAAAGAAGTACGAAGTTCAGTGCAGTGTATACAATATATAACAGCACATAAACCACAGAGTGCTAAAGAACACATTAAATAAAATAAAGCATTAACATGTTTAGAAAGGCAGCGCTCAGCTCGTGTTCGTATGCTAACACACTGCATGGGCGATTAGACTTGGAGCTACAGCACGATCCTGCATGTTTGCTTACGAGCTCAGCCCTCCGTACCGCCCAGCACTCTCTGCAGGGCAGGGCAGCATTTCTGGAAGCTGGAAAGATTCACTCCTTTCCCTTGGGCCAGTGGCAATGGGCGATGTCGGTCCTACTCCAGCGTGCTAAATGCCCTGTCTGCGGAAGTCCACAGCATGTAAAACTCCTAAGGCTGCAACCTGAACTACTACTAGCTCACCAGATTCCAAACATTTTAATGAGATCTTGCACACTAGGAGGAAACTAAATACATTTATTTAAATTCACAAAAACGGGGAGTTGCTACTTCTAAGACATGCTTACACTTACGGTATTTTATATGATTTACCACTCACAAAAGACTTGACCACTTCAGTATGTATTTAGGAGCCCAAATGCCAAAATCAACGTTCTTGATGTCATATAATACGATGGTATCAGAACTGGGAAGTTCACACAGTACATCAAAAGATCCATATAGGTTAGGCCCATCTGCACTTGCCGGCTTCAACCAGGCTGTCTGACATCAATGTGAAAAATGGCATTGGCTTGCGAAAATCAAAGAAGTCATAACTCATGAGCATTTACAAACTTATTTCCAGGACACAGAAATCTAATGACTTCCAGAAAGTAACCTGCAGTCATGAGAAAAATCCTGGAAAGCACAGAACCTAAAAGCATAACAAAGCTCTTTGGGAATAGACAAACAGCATGCTTCTACTTCAGCCGAAGTGGGGAAATACATAGCAGCTGTCTATGAGAGGGTTGTTGTTTTGGAAGAGCTACTCTACTGTGCACCAGCACGGCAGGAAATATTGTTGTGCCCTCCTTGCCCTCACCCTGATATGCTCACCAATACGTATCACCTCCCAGGTACCTCTTTGAAAGCTTTAAGAGCCTCGTTAAGTGGGTTTTCAGTACCTGTCACTTGCTGTGACAATCTCTATTGCCCCCTTTTAGACTGTCATGGAGATTTAACATTGACAAGTATGTAAAGAAAGGACATTAAGTTATTTTTTTCTAATTTATATAAAGGTAGGACGAAAGACCATTTGTCTGTCCTAAGGCAAGCTTACAGGAGCCATTAGAAAATGCCCCTCTAACAAACCTGCCTTCTGAAGTTGGCTTTGCACTTTTCTAGATCTATTTACTAATTTACTTAACATATCCAACACAAGATTTTGAAATGAACACTTTTATCTAAAGGCAAAAAAATACTCTGTTCTTGGTCCTCTCAAAAGGCAGCCTGAAAATGTAGATGAGAAAAAAAAATATTTCCTGTCAATGCATAATGAATGTTGCCACCATTTAGACAATACAGAATTCCTCCTCCAGCAGAGTAAGACGGTTCTGTCTTTTGCACTATTTTTCTGTGGCAGCACAATATGTCAGTGGATGCTTTGCTGAAGAGAACTTTCTGTCAACAATCAGTGTTTCATTGGCATTAATGTGCAGTAAAAGACAACGAACCATGACTCAATTAAACCATCAAATACTGCATTTAAATAACATTAACCCCTGACATTTTAAAAGAACTGTGCAGGATTTTAGCTGCACGACTCTCGTTAAGGTCAGTGCTTTAATATATACAGCCTCCCACCCCAAGTGTCTGACTTAAACCTGTAACAGAAAGCCAATTGAGAATCGAGACTGAAACCGGTACCTACCTCGTTCAGCAAACACGTTGCGAAGCAGATTTCTTTCAAGCTATTGTTTATACAAACAAAGTTTATCAATATTCACAGAGGTAGGAAAGGACCTTCATACTTAATTACTAAATACCTTGCTTTATGGTTAACTACCATATGAACACAGGATTCTGAGATTTAAGTTTTTTCTTTTATTATTACTAAGTAAAAATCTAAAGTGTTATGAGAAAGTTTCAGAATGGGGTACCACTTCGGGTCTCAGCCTGTGTCTGCAGAATCCCAATGCATTATAAGGACTTCCCACATAGTCAATGTTGCCCAGGGCTGGCAAATCTAGAATCACCGAAAATTAGTGAAACTTTTCCCTGATTTCACACGAGAGCACCACTGCTGTGCACATCTTGCAGATTCCCACAGGAAGGGGCATTTTCCCTGTGTGGTGTAAAACCTGCATGGTTTACTTAAACTGCTGTTCACAACCATGCAGTCCCATTCTGTAAGAGGAGGGAGGGAGGCGCCAGGGGAAGTTCAGGATGGACATGAGGAAGAATTTCTACGCGGAAAGAGCGGTGAAGAGCTGGAACAGGCTGCCCAGGGAGGCAGTGGAGTCACCAGCCCTGGCAGTGTTCAGTAAACTTGTAGATGAGGGTAACAATTCTATGATTCTACGATTCCTGTGGCCAGGACTTTTAGAATCAGACCCACCACTGTCAACTGACATTAAAGCCCCTACAAATCAACAACTATGGGATGCTGTTCAAGTAAACCAAAAAATAAATAGCTGTGTATCACACAGAGATGAATGCAAAGCAATTATGAAAGCAATGTTTATGTATTATCTGTAATTGTCTTGTTGGTTTCACTTTGAATGATCTGCTTTGTTACCATTAGGCAGAGGTTTAAAAAAAAATCCCAAACTGTTCACACTTAAGATATAATATTTCAATAGTAGCGTTTGTAACACTTGTACTTAAAGTAAACTCAATGTATTTTAAAATTAGTCTTTTTTTTATTGAATTAGGTAAACAAAATTCAAGAACTGAGGCCTGGGCACAGCAGGGCCAAGAGAAGGCTGGAGATTTGTATTAATGATTACTACTACTGTATTCCATGAAGAAACAGCAAGTATCGTTAGTAAGTGGTAACCTTATTTTTATTATATATCCTTGATGAAGTTTGCAGTGGATCTCCCTATGTCTTCCTGAGAAACTCTCAGAAACAAAATTCACTTCTGAAGACCTCTCCTCATTTTTCTGCCTTTGTCCTTTTTCAGATTTATCATACTGGAGACCAGAAATGACAGTCAAAGATTGGTTTCCTATGCAGTGATCATGAACAACTGGTTCATAAAGCAAAAAAAAAAAAGAATGTTTTTTAAAGATTAACATCCAGCTACAATACATAAAATTGTACATGTACATCCCTACATGATGCTCCTCCTGACAGCAATCAGATCCCCATTAGCATGACAAAGAACATGTCTTCCTCCATCTTTCACTGAGAAGGAAGGTCTTTTTGCAGAGACCTAACTGAAAGCCAAGTCTACATTTATAAAGCTGAAGTCAAAATAAAGGTGAAGAATTTATCTGAGACTGTATTTATACCACTTTCAATCCAAAAGCACTGCACATGAAACAGTAAAAAAAAATTAAAAGAAAGGTAACTAAATTTAGATTGTCAGGAACCTCATGCATAGAGGAAAGAAGATACTTTAATATTTTCCAAATGTAACTGATATACATTTAGGGGCAGACATGATGTGAGACGGTTGTCCAAAATGGATCACCAAGGTCTAAGGAAGGACAAAGTAAAGCCAAATTAGGGAAAGTCTAATAAATTTACTGGGCAGGATGAAAGCCAGAAGGGCAGGAAAGGTTATTTTTATGAAGTTAGATTTTAAGGCCAAGTATAAAAGGACAGAAAGAAGTAAGCTTGGTGCTCATTAGCAGCGATGGAAGCAAGGTGCTCTTCACATACAGAATTCTATTCAGCACTGAATGCTGTCCAAGGGCTTCTTGGCTTTCAGGCACCAAAGAAAACACAAACAATACAGACAATCTCTCTAAAACCTCTGTAAAGTGACTTCATGTTTTAAAAAACATATTCTTAGGAGTCAAGTTATTCCACTGAACATGTAAACCTGCAAAAGCCTTGGAAAAACTGGATAAACCTCTAAGTATTAGATGATAGCAGAATTGTAAAACACTGCTGGAAATGATCAAATACAAAAATAGATAACACAAAATAACACAATTCATTTAATAGAGAAGGTTCAGAGTGTTTGGAGCTCTGAGAGTCCTGTAGGCAGCAGTAACTCACAGGTAAGTGTTCATACGATTGCCATTCTATGGAGATCCAAGATTTTTTCCAGCAATGGACATGATTCCCATACTTGTTTATCAAACTTGACTAACAGTAAAGCCTGTGCTGAATTTTCAAATAGGGGAGGCAGAGAGCTATAAAGCTCCTCTGTGTTACAGTTGGAGTACTGACTGTTAGCAATATGAGAAGTAATTTTATAGTATAGTCAACTCACTATCCAAGCTCTTTGCTAAGAAGTATGCACACAAATGATTCATCTGAACAACTTTAAAATTCTAAATTAAGAAGTTAATCATAGACTTTGCCGTCTATGTAGCAGAACAAAATGTTTTTCAGAAATAAGCTGTTGGGTGGGAAAAATAGATTAATATGAACTTTGTTTTGAGACCCATCTGAAGAAGTATCTGTGATCTACTTACTATCTGTCACATCATGCTCCCCAAAACAGGAAAAATAAATAAACTCCACCAAGCACAAGCTTCCTTCTCTAAGAAAAGAACTTGGAATTCAGAGACAGCAGATAAGAGTCAGTTAAGATGATCTTTTGGTAGCTACTGCGTTGCCACATCCTATATGAGCATGATTTTCACTGTATCCCTCAAAAGAAATGCTCAGCGAGGGAGCATTTATAGACTACAAATGGAGGATACATCCAGCTGATTTTTTTCTGTTCTTTTGGAATATATCACAAACCCCTATTTATTAGATTTCTGGAAAAGTAACACAAGAATAGTTTACTAACGATGATCCAGTATTCAACAACTTCTCCACAAGCTGGGAAAGAAAGGTTTCCCTTTTCAGAGAGCTTGTCTGATATTGGAAAGTATCTTCAGACTGAGTGGGTTTAAGAAGAAACTCTCAGTGGGTCAATACTTAAAAGTAGTAATTGAGGTAGGCAGTCTGCTTTCAGCAAAGACATACAAAATAGTTTTCATAACAAATGACAGATTACTAATCTATTTCTGTTAATAAGGCCAATTTGCTATAGCTCTGGCCCCTGTGAAACCATATGAAGCTCATGTATGTTATAGTAATTGAAGGAGATCAGATGTGGTGTCCATAAAATGTTGGTTTCAGGATCAGAAACATAAGTCAGAAAAAAAAATCCTCCTCTATGTACTCTATACCACATGCAGTGCCTATGATGACAGAAGATACAAAGATTCATCCTCTGATTTTCTTTAGCACCTTGAGGTCATGTCATCAACGAAGATTAAATACATTATCATAAAGAAGAGAGTGTTCTTCCTGTATCAGTCAGCTCTCACATTTGAGAGTTCTGGTTGATTTACTATTTTCTGTGGCTCTGTTTTAGCATATGTAGATGCATGCACATTGTGGCTACAAATAATGGACTAGAAAAATAGACAAATAGCTGGAAAACTCGAAAATCTTTTCTATTAAAGTAATTTTATCTTTTATTAGGGATTAATGCTAGCTTCTTCTGTACCTGAAAACAAGGGCATTTGCAAGACTTTTATCATTACAAGCAGGACTATTTTATATGCAGATAATGTTTTCCAGCCAAAGTGGAAATTCAGAATTTTGAACTCCTTAAAATAAAATCCTGCTAGTGATGTATCAAAAAAAATACAAATTCCGTAATGCATAATATTATTTTTCTGATATATCACTGGCCCATAATGAGAAACAATCTATTATATGGATTTTGCATTCAGTCTTTTTGTCAAAAACTACATAGCACATCAAATGTTAATAACACTGGGGAATTCAGTGATTAATACAAAAACAAATGGTATATTACAATTTTTCTTTTGTTCTTCTTCACAATGATGAAACTGCTAGAATTTAACCTTTAAGGGTTAAAGAGTTTAATCAATGTCAATGTCTGATCTTCTGAAGGCGATAAAGAACAGTCTGTCTAGCGATACCCAACAGAACATCACTTTGTCAAGCCACAAAGCACCCAAAAGCTTGTCAAGTAAGTTACCAGAAACCTCTTTGTGGTTAGAACTCAGCTCCTTCCTGCTTGACCTATTATTTGATATTTGACCACTTGGTTGCAAGACACTTGCTCTTTCCAGCTGAAATGTCACTGGGGCATCTTGTCAGCTCCCCGACATCTCGGCCTGACATACAATTTTACTTTTGTGTGCTACAAGGCAGAAAATGCAGGGCAATGGCCTTGCTTTAAATTCTGTCAGCATCAAAGATGGGCGTCACTCTTGGGTCCTACCAACAACAACAAAAAAGGAGTCTATTTGAAGGTCAAAACAGCCATTACTTTAAAGTCTTTCAGCTTAAACTAAATACATTACCTGCAACACTGGTTTGGGAACTGTCCTTATAAAGTACATAAACATATAATCAGAAATCCTCCCTGCACAATTGTTCTTTCTTATGAAATGCAGACTTGATAAAAGGGTGAGTTTTCAACGCCTGCAGGGACCAGATTCAGCAGTTAACTTAACTTGTTCAAATAGGCAAGTGGTATCATGTAGCTTTACAAGGAGCAACCTGACCTTCTCACATTGACCAGCAGTGACATTATTGTGCAGGAAGAGAAGCAGTCACATCATTTCTGTTTTGCACAACCTGCTTAAAGTTTGCAACTAAATGCTTGTCTTCAGTTGAGCTGACAAGAGAAAAGAGGGGGCTCAGTGAACCATGGCAGGGCTGCCATGAAATGACAGGAATCATTGGCATACATTTCAAATAGCTCTCTCAATCCTATTAAAGTATTGCAGTCCTGCTTTAAAATAGACAAGTATGAAACAACTTTGATAGATAGAGACTAAAATGGCTTATTGATTTTTTTTTTTTTAAGTCTGAGGAAAATTACCCAAAATGTGTCATTCTTTAGCATTTAAAAATATATTACATAAAAAATGAGCAACTGCAATAAATAAAACTTAAGAAAATAACTGTTTCGGTATGCAGGGAATGAAAAGCATAGAAATGTGAACATATGAACTCACATTTTCATAAAAATGTAAAATTAATGTAAAAAATGCATATGCTGAACTACAACTCAAAGGTAGCAATAAAATTGCACTTTAATTGCATCATTTTACATTAATACATTTTTTTCCTTTGAAAAGATTATTGATAAAAAGAATCTTAAAATCCATTTTCCATTGCTCTTTTGGGACTGGATGTGACATTAAAACTGTAGGAATAGTCCGAAGATTGTGAATTGGCTATATTGTGTATTGTGTGCAGGATGTGTCAGGTTCAGCTTGCAATGGCAAAAAATCTGGGATACAACTCAGGTCCAGCTGAATTCCTAGCTTGAAGTCATGGTGATGTTTGAGCTGTCTCTCGATTCCTGTAGAAA
>JAWLRI010000157.1:2082684-2093557 GCA_034781795.1 Crypturellus tataupa
TAGAAACATAAAATAATATATACATATATTTTTAAAAGAAACAAGCGAGAAAAATAATTTCATTATACCTTATACATGTGTATGTATATAAACATATTTGAAAGCACTTGTTTCTTTTCTCAAATATTTATTTAAAGTGGATGATACTCAAAATCTGTATTAACCTTTGATAAGCAGCAGAAAAGAATATAAACTTGTCAACTCTGCATTACTAAGTGCATTATACTACGTTATCTGCAATATTTCAAATATTTACAGAAATCTTCTTACCCTCCTCATCATCACTGTTGGGGTGCCTTTTTAATCAAGTGAACAAACTTATTCTGCCAACTGCATATCACTGTTGTTAGAAAAATATGCTATGCTCCCATGAAGGGTATTATTAAAAAAAAAAATTACCTTTACCTAAATGTTTAGTACTCTTTTCAACATTGTTCTGTTAGAATGTGGTGAGAGAATATGCCATGAGTGTACATTATTTGGGAGCATGATTCGCTTTTCTCCAAGTCAAGACATTCAGTCGGCCACAAAGGTTAGACCAGTTAAAACTCATCATTAAAGAACTTGCACACTACGAGAACATTCTGCATCATACCTTTAAAGATTATACATAATAGCAGTATATCCATCAACAATAATTGTCTAAAATGCTAAGTACAGACACTCTGCATTGCCTCAGATATCCACTCAAAAAAATCATATTGTTCTTCTGTCCTTTATTGGGGTATTTTACTCAATGCATTAGATGGCTGTGTAAATTGCAATGAATTCCATGAGTTATTTCATCAGGTCATAAACTTGTTGAAATTTCACATGCAAAACATAAAGATGAGAAAGATAAAAATTAAGGTACTGAAAGACTGTTACTGTGTATTTGACTTTTTAAACGCTCCTTAGCATTTCAAGAAGAGCATATGTGCATACATACACAAGCAAGCATGAACACACAGACAAACTAATATAGAGACTCAAATACAGCTGAAGAGGAGACTGTGTGTGTGGATATTCCTACGTATTTCACACTCATATTTCAACAAATCTGAACATTCAATCTATGTATAAGCAGATATGCATGTGAGATTCTCATTTCCTCTGTTACTATTGCCAGAGAAAAATCAATGGTCGTCTCTAACATCTACTTCAACAGTTTCCTTTGATCTGGACTCCTCTGATTTCCTGATACACCACGAGCTATGTTGCAGCTCCTCGGCGTGGACAGGTTTTGCTAGACTTCATGAAAGCAAGAAGAACCCATCTGGCAGCAGATTTAGATGACAGTTGCAGGGAGATATTTAAAAGGATATAGTGTCTTGAGTTTGCTGAACTCAGGTGGTTACCCCCCCCCCCTCTCACAAGGGTGAGATACTAACAGAAGTGGTAGATACTGACCTGGAACACTACAGCATTTCAGTGCTCAGTACTGTGTGGAACAGTTAACTACTAAAAGCGTTAAGAAACCCTTGCTGCATTTATGCCTGCACATTTGAAATGAGATCTCAATAACAACATCCACCTATTATACCAACTAATAGTTTGTTGTTTACGTGATTTAATTATCTGACCACATAACCAATTCATATGAAAATATGACAATACTGAAATATACAAGTAATTTGTGAAATTCTAAAAGACTTTTCTCTGTGTAAATAAATGAGGTCACTAAGACATAAGCTATAAACTGGTTTTACTCTGGGTAACACATATTGAAGACTAATCTACATATTGGCTTGAATTGCTTTCACTGTCTAAATTAAGTGGAGTATCATAATGATTAAGAATCACCTGCTATAGCTGCCCTCTTACACTACATTTTTTCCAGACATAGTGATTTTTTTTAAGAATATGCCATCGAAAACCTAAGTAAGGAGATAAAAAAAAATCAAATTTCCTTTGAGACTTAAAAAAAATAAAGTATGAAACTTAATGACTGGCAGCAAGTCAACAGACTATGTTACAGTAAAAGCTTCACTATGGAGGGAAAAACCTCAGTTTTAGTTGCCCAAATTCTGTGCTGTACTTCATACTCAGACAGAATACTCTTTGTTGAGCAGAAGGGAAAAGGATCTTGCAGCATGTAAAAACACTCTGGTTTTTATTGATAAGAGCTATTTTGATCCCATATTATTATGCGTGTTTGTGATGAATAAGAAAATATTATTCTATAGGTCAATAGGAAAAAAAAAGAAAAAAAGAAGGTACTTGGAACTGTTAAAATACACATTGGCTGAACACAGCAATACAGAAATTCAAAAGGCAGTTATAATTTCTACCACAACCCCCTTTCAATATTATTTATTGAGATACTTTTCTAAAACAGGTATTAAACTGACAAATTCAAATGCCTATGCCAGAGCTATGATGATAATACATCATGTAAATATGCATTCAGGTAATTTTTAGAAGAGGAATTATGTATCTTAAATAAGGGCCCTGTTCAGGTAAATGTTGAATGTAGCACTTATTTACTCAATAAGTTGTAAATGATTTTGTCTAAACTGTTACACTTGAAGTAATACACATGAGGTAAATAGATATTTAGGACACAGTACATCTAGCCAAAATAGGCTCTCAAAATATTTATGAGACACAGTGATTGGTGATGTCTCATGGTCATTTTTCAGCGTCTAACAGTCTAACTTTATAAAACATGTACTTCCAAACACCAAAATATGAAAGGTTAGTCTAGATTATGAAATAATTGCTATCTGAACTGGATTTAACTTAAGCCATTTTTTAGTAATAGACATTGAAAAAGGTTTCTAAAACAATTACAGTCTGCTGTTATTCTTTAGCAACAAATGCTCATGCTTAGAATGTAGTTTACAGATTGTCTCATGGAATATAAGCTGTTTTACCAAAGTTAAAAATGATTTTTAATGTGCTGCTTTACTATGCATAATATTGTGAGGGAATATTATAATAGAGTCACATACTATACCCATATGTATGTTTTTACTGAAATGTCAGTCTGTTTAAAAACATTGTGTTGTGATCAAAGGCTCCCAACTTCACCTTTATATAGTAATACTTAGAGAAGACAATGCACAGTCTGAGATGTGGAATTGGAAGACTACATGTGTTTTGATACTGGTGCAAGAAGGTAAGTACAACACACTAGAAGTATATGGTTTATCTTCAATTGCAGCAGTATAAAATCTATAACCAGCGCTGAAACCACAAATCAGACACCATGCTTTCAGCCTTCAAGATCTATCCAAGGAAAATTTTACTGAATAATAATTTTTGTTATAGTAACTCTCTGCAACCTCCCCATTTTCCTCTATCATGTATATGTTAAAAATGCCTCCTTCCAATTTGGTAATTTCACTGTAAAGTGCTTTCAAGTATTCACCCTCAGAATCCCATTACTCACAGTTCCCTTCCACTTTCTTAATACTCACACTTGTAACATGTCATGTAATATTATTAAATAAAAAAGTAAAAACTGGTAAGGCTCTTTTTGAGTTAAGATTTCTGAGCTGTGAACAACAAGCCTGCATTTTGACCAAGGTAAGAAAAGAAACCACACAGAGTCAGAACAGGTGATGACTGTGGAAAGGAATGGAAGAATACTGAAGTTACAATAAATATAATGAAGAATCAATTATGGGCAGGTCAAATGAAGACGCTACTAATAAGCTCAGTGTTCTATTACTGATCTACTTGTTGTAGGCTGATCTATCAAAAATGAGCAGACCACACGCTATCTAATAGCATGTGAGGATGCTTGTCAACAGAGGAGCAGAACTTTTCTTTTGAATTCCAGTACCCCATAAAACCTCTGAAGAGCCTGTAGCCCAACCACTCGAGTCGGAAGAAGAGATCAGTGGGGGAGAGAGAGGGAGAATCAGTATAATTCTCCATAATAGATTTCCAGTATTTCCTTCTCATCTCTTTCCCTTGACCATATACATGAAGTTATTCAACTCAAATGGTCAGTCATGGTCTTTTCAGCTTTTTCCAGCAGCCTCCTTGTGGACTGTAGCAATATTGGAGACAGTGCTTGTTTTTAATAGCCATTTTGAAGCCCTACCGTGGAAAACCTTCTACTTCCCACAAAAAGATGCAAACTTTCAGATTGCTTAGAACCTCCTTTTTAGACTTCTCCTTCCAACTCTGAGTTGCCTTTTCTGCACATTGGCAATTACCAGTACGCTGCTTTTGTTGGAAGTAGGTCAAAAGCCACTTCTCACTCTCTGTCAGATAAAACAGCAGATTGATGAAAATGCTAAGAATTTGTGCTTTGAATGTGGAATGGTGCTGCTCAGTGTCATTATAAGATGGCTGGCAAATTTTGTCAAAGCAAAAATGCATGCAAGTCAGAAAAACAAGAGTTTGTTTCCCATGTCAATAATTCTGCAGTTCTTTATGCTGTGGCAATAGGACTAAACAGGTGCTCAGACACAAGCACGAAGTAGTAACATGGTAATATTTAGGATAAATTTTAATTGTTAGCTCTCCTGCCTGGATTCCACAAACAATTGCTTTCACCAAGTAATTCCATGCTTTGCCATCTCACTACACATTAAGCTACAAAGGTAGGCACACACCACAATTTCGTCTTTGGATGCTACTAGCCAACACACTAGCCACACACAAACAACACTAACTGCTTTTTTAAACTTTTTTTTTTCTTTTCTCCATTACCAAAGAATTCCCTTTTCCATGTTCAGGAATTGTATTTACAAAAGAATTCTGAAATATCTGTACATTATAACTTTTTTTTCTGCCTTTGCAGTGCTTAAGCATTTAAAGTGTTCACTTAAATCTTTCTCTAGAGACTTCAGTTAAAAACAAGTAAGAGAAAAAATATAATGCTGTGTTTGTTTTTCCAAAAGAAACTCCTAATTTATTCAAACCTGATCTGCTTCAAGTTTGGTATGTTTGAAGAACACATACAATCAGATGAATTATCACAGATGCCTTATATGCAATATTTTCTTGACTGTATGAGTAAGAATTTGATTTTACACTGCTAATTTTCATAATTTCCAAATATTCTGGCAAAAATCCATGACATAGCCTACTTTGTATATTTCTTTTCCAAATACTGCCTTGGCAAAATACATGAAAGTTTCCAGTTTTCAGGTTAAGTTCTCTTATTGCACTTTAGTTACACCAAACCATTAGGCAAATTCTGTAGTGCACTATTTTCATAGTGGAACTCGTGGTCTGCATTTTGATTTTGATCCAACTTTCCAAATGTGTTAGTAATCAAACACAGCCTCATCACAATGACAGACATTTTGTCCATGCTACTTACAAGTATCCTTCTACTTTCTCAAGAAAAAAAGCAACTTTTATTTTATTTAGTTATTTATTTGTTTGTTTGTTTTGGTGACAGAGCCCTGGCACAGGCTGCCCAGAGGCTCCTTGTGGAGTCTCCTTCTCTGGAGATCTTCCCAACCCGCCTGGATGCTGCCCTGTGCCCCGTGCTCTGGGTGTCCCTGCTGGAGCAGAGGGTTGGACTAGATGGAAGGGATCTCTAGAGGTCCCTGCCAACCTCAATCGTCCTGTGATTCTGTGATATTTAACCTAGCTAACCTGAGTAGCTGTTGGTCGAGTTGTGCTGTGTATTGTAACAAGCATTGAAGAGGATACTGTGCTGTTATTACATCGCTGTGCCGCTTCTCCGTGCTTTGCATCAGTGTAGGAGATTGTAGTCATCGTCAACCAGTGCTCTTCTGTGTTCCAGAAAAGCCTCTCCCTGTTCACAGTTTTTCCCACGGATCCTCACTGACCAGGAGGTGCATCTCTGATGGTTCCTTTCTCAGCCTTTCTTCTTTCCAGCAAGAGAAGAGAAAGACTACAACCACAGGCTAAAACGTACATGATTTCAATAGCGTGCTGAGGCACAAACAGCTCGTGAGTAATGCTCTCCACTTAGCCTTTTTTCCTGACAGTGATAGCAAGAAAACATTCCCTATTTAGCAGTTTAAGGTGTCAAGCATCATATTCTCCTGAGAAATATATTCAGTCATCAGCCGAACTCCCAGGCAGTGTGACTATCTGACGTAAGCCTTCAAAGTTTCTTAAGTTGCATGTATACTGCCGCTCTAGCAGAAAAAGAGGAAAAAGTGTATTTACATTCATTTTGCCAAACATTAGCATCTTCTGTCCAATCATTTGAATGCAGAAGTGTTAGAGGAAAACAGCTTAGAGAACAAGGGCTGACACATACAGTGTGAAATCTTAAGGTGCTTGAATGCAATGAGGGAGAAAGTGAGACAGAACCACATTTCATCTCCCTAACTGTGCTACAGTCCACATGAACTTTGTGACAGGTCTCTGTCTCTCAGCCACACTTGACTGGCTTCTGCTGACATTCAGCTGTCAGACAGCAACCCTTTACCATGCCCCTAACATGCTCTACAGCTTCACCCAATTAACTCGCTTTCACTTGACATTGCAGCAAAAAGCTTCATAATAGGTGGTCAAGGTGCATGGTGTCTGCTTGCCCTCTAACTACTCACGCACAGCAAGATGCTTAGCTACCTTCCTTTTTGTCTGTTTGCTCAAACCCGGTGCAACTACCATTTAGTCATCCCATAACTAAGCTAGACAAGGAAGCTTGAGCTTTGCCAGCAGTACATTAGTGCATCCTGTACTGAAGACTAATTTTAAAGCAATATCCTACAGCTAACCATCAGAAACATTTTGGAAAAAAAGGAGATTACACTGATTCAGTAAAAAGCTTTAAACACTTTATGATTAATAAGGATATTGTGTAAGGAACATGGGTATAAAGGGAGAGACAGATTAATTATTTCTAATAGTAATATTTTATAGCAGAAAGGCAAAAAGTTCTAGGAACAATGAAAGCCATCTTTCTGATTCAGCCTTCTTGCATTAAAAAATCTTTAAGCATTCAGAAAAATATTTTTTGCCATATATTTCTGCTAAAAGTGTAGTATTTCTAAAGAATAATGTTCAGAGCAATGAATTTATGTAACTAAGAATAAACATGAAACTTAGGTGCTGTTCTTTGCAAGCAGATGCACTGAGAATATTCCAGCTTGCTCACTACTTCTCTCAAATGTATTTTTATTAAATACATGAGATAGTACAGATCCTGAAAACCCATATGCAGGTGAATATGTACTGGTAAAAATTGAATACCTTTTGACAAAGAGGTCAATTAACAAAAGGAGAACAGTCTAGGTGAGCACTGGTATATATAATGTGAGATTATAAGAGTAGCTGCAGTGAATGCCTTTGTGGCAGCCTGATGGGTTTTAATTATGATAACTCCAGAAAAGCAAGACTGTAAAGATTTTCCATCAACTCCTTTCAGCTTCTGTGTGCTTGGTGAACTAGAGCAACTTCAGATGGATTATGTTACCCATTTGCTTTCCCAGCATATTTACACTGACTAGTCCCACTGAAATGTTCTCTAAAAACACAGGAAGAGCATTTTTCATACACCCAGAGTGTATTTTCTGTGAACAGAAGCAGACATCCACTTTGTAGAAAGCAGATGATCAAAAAAAGCCATAAGCAAGGGGTAAGAAAACCAAAAAGGAAATTTACTGACTGAGGTGTACAGCAGACACCTCTCTCAATAGGAATTTATAGCAAGGACATAGAACCAACTTATCTTTATGAAACGTGGTGAAAAGAAGCAAGTCATAAGGACTTGGAATTCACATACCTCCAGAAGACATAACTGATGCTAAAATGGGTAGTTTTCAAGAATGAAAAAAAATGTAGCAAACATCTCACTTAGGTTTCAAGTAGGAAAATGGTATTACTCAGGTTTAAACTGAAGTGCTAGGGACATACAATGCCTTTTAGTGGAGGATATAACTGCAGATCTCTCCAAAAACCTATAGAGAGGCAAAAAATGATTTCTTTCCACTTGCTTGTGAAAATACAACCCTGTGCTGCCTATAAACCTGACGCAGAAAGGGATACATTCATATCAAAAACTGATAGCCATTAATACCCTATCATAAATTGTAGATTTAAGGTAGCTCTCAGGAGCCAAGGGAATTAGGATCAAACTGTATGCAGATATAGTTAATGCAACCTACTTGAAAAAAAAAAAAAAGCACTGATTCCAATCTGTTATTTATAATACAAGCATTTGCATGTAGAATAAGAAAATCTGCATTTGTCTTAGGCTACAGCCATAGAACTCAGCTCATCCAAAATAACTCAGTATTAAATGGAGTGGACTTAAAGACTTAAAAAATTCTTGGATGATAGAACAAAAAAGGGCATAATTATACTGCATGTTTATAAATGAACTATTGCTGATATCCACCTTACTTTCTTGAAAGGAAATTGTCCATGTTTTAGGAGGACAAAGGGTCTACTCTCCTACTACTGCCAATGCAGCATGCATTTTCTGGATTACCCAGTGAAAACTCTAAATCAAAATCGTGATGAGTGCTCTATCCCTCTCCCTTTCTTCGAAAACTAGATCAGAGAAAGATTCATCAGGAGAAGGCACCTTTTGGCTCCTAATAGGTTTTGGTTATTTTTCCACACTTCTGTTTGCTTATCCAAACCAAACGTATTGATGTTCATTCACATACAGTAAAACTTACTTTAGGAGGTAAAAATTAGGCTTCCTCCCTCCAATTATATATTTTATAAGTGTGTATAAAATGAAGTGTGTATTTGTTAGAGAGCTGTAAGGGGTAACTGTATATCAGCAAGTTAAGGGAACACTTCTTTTGAAAAGGGTACTTAGTAAATCATTTAGGGAAACTGTATCAGCTCATTTCATTTAATCTGATTCCAATCAAGAGTGCAGAGCTATTTTAAAGGGACAGAAAAAGTGAATTCTTAAGTGTTCTTGGTATACCCAAACTGCAAACAAAAAGTTACAAGAAGTTCATCTGACAGGGCCAAACTCAAATCTTACATTGTTACTCTTGCAGAGTAATGACATGTGGTCCCTGACACTTGGTGCTGTGAAATTAAGACTTGATCACCATCTGTGAGTTTTCAAATCAGAAAATAGCCAGAGAACTGGACTTTCTGGAACATGGCTTAGAAGTATCTGTTGACTATTTGAATGGCCCAAGAAGATATTTTAGGCTCAATTTCATTTGGTGGCTAACATGTAGGTCTTTCATAAATGCAAGATCCAAATTATATTAACTGGGCAAGGAATCAAGCTTATCGGTTATAAACAGCTTGAGTGTGGGTGAGCTAGGGTTACTGTCTCTATTATTTTTGGCCCAATTTATATATACAGCAATAGTTCAGACTGAGATTAAATAAAAACTTAATAATTACTTCAAGAAAACTTTGTATACTTATTAGATTCAAGAATACAGTGAGCCCTTTAGAACTGCTCTTACTTTAGGTACTAGATCATCACTTTTTGTGAGGTTGAACATGGAGTCCAAGTAAGTCTACTCTGCAAAAGGAACTAATATTTCCTGCATACCAATCATATCTTATGTGAATCCACATTAAAAAATGTTGATGGAATGTCATCCTTTGGTATACATATACCAAATGAGTGTTCTGAAATCACAGAAGACATAAAAAACAGAACATCACCCCCCTTGTAACATTACAAACTCTTAACAGGCATACAGAGTAGCCGAAACTTAATGAGGAACACAAAAGAAAACTTTGAAGAAAGTTCCTTCAATGCTTTTGTTTGTTTCTTTTGCACAGAAGTTATAGCATAACTCTAAAAAATCTTTATAAACAAGGATATTTCAGGTGCACCTTCTAAGATGCAGAATGATACCTTAAATTCCTGGTACTCAGAGCTCCTGGTTAGATTATGCTCTTTTAAAAATCACTTACTTAAAGTGAACCTCTGTGAGTTATTCAATGAAGCCAGAAATACTTACAACAATAAGATGCTGAAATTAAAATGCAACTGGAAGACCTTTAGTGTCAGGAAGTTTTGCAAAGTCCTGATTTATTTGTAAGATATGCCCAAGAACCCCAAAGAAATTATAATCATTTACAAGACCTCATTCAAAAAATGACTGAAGTCTCACTCAATCTGAAAGACAAGCATGGCCCCTTACCATGAGTCTATAATGATTGCGTAAGTGGTCAAATAAGGCCTTTGGTATAAAAAAAAAGCTGGAAAATTAGTGATCTATTTCGATAATGGTGGCTCAGGCCTAGATGAGGTTACTTCATCAAATTAACCATATTTGTAATAACAAGATAAGACAAAACGTTTCTCAAGCTTGGAAGAAAGCAAATAGATTTAACAAAGAGAACCTTTATAGTGAAATTTAATAGGTGAACTATGTTTTTATGGGCCAAATATAGTCTGAGTTTGAACCCAGATTCAAAAAACATTGTCTTAAAAAATCTTATCTTTAGAGGTTCCACAGACATCCTCCAATTCTATGAGTTTCTATGAATCATGGAATGATTATGGTTGGAAAAGACCTTCAAGACCATCAAATCCAACCATAAGCCCTTCACTATCCTGCCTGCTAAACCATGCCCCTGAGGGCCTCATGTACATGTTTACTGAGCACTGCCAGGGATGGTGACTCCACCACTGCCCTGGGCAGCCTGTTCCAAGCTTGACCACTCTTTCTGTGTAGAGATTCTTCCTCATGTCTAACCTGAACCTCCCCTGGTACAACTTGGGACCATCTCCTCTTGTCCTATCACGATAATATCACTCTAGCTGACAACAAAGCTCTCTGTTCTGCACTGAACTCATCTACTTTTTCAAAAATCTGTCTCAGTATCAGTTAATTCATCTAGCCAAGTTCCTTCAGAGAGCCTTCCTGGCCTTCAGAGGAAATGAGTCCCCCCTAGGATCAACTGGAAAAGTTATGCCCACTACACAATGCAGGTTTCATAGACTTCTGCGAAAGGTTTTAATATTTAATTTAAGAACAGCAAGAAAAACAGATTAATAAATAAATCT
>JAWLRI010000157.1:2093863-2115549 GCA_034781795.1 Crypturellus tataupa
CATCCAGGCGGGTTGGGAAGATCTCCAGAGAAGGAGACTCCACAAGGAGCCTCTCTGGGCAGCCTGTGCCAGGGCTCAGTCACCCTCACAGGAAAGAAGTTCTTCCTCACATGGAGGTGGAACTGCCCGTGTTTCAATTTATATCCATTACCCCTTGTCCTGTCATTGGCCACCACAGAGAAGAGTTTGACCCCATCTTCTTTATATTTTCCCCTCAGGTATTTGTACATATTTGTCTTTTAATCTGTAAATCATACTCTATTATATATCATGTTAACGTGTTTTTCACTTCTTCTATTAAATGTTACACTTAAAATGCAGAATGCAAAGATTAAGTACTGAGCAAATGTATTTCTACAAAAACATATTACTCTTTAGCAGAAGTTGAAGACTTTTGTCTTTTTTATTGTTTGTTTTGCTTTTCTTTCTCTCCCCCAACAGAAAAGGATGAGCAGATCATGCTTGCAGGAGAAGGCAGGGGGGAAAAAAATCATGTGCAAGCTATCAGAGAAATATTTTGATTCTATTGACTCCATCAAAGCACAAAGTGAAGAAAATTGCTATATTTTCCTGCTACCTTTCCTTACTCTCCCATTATGTCTTTTTGGTCCGGGGAGAAGCACTGCTACCCAGAGCAGGATCCACTCCTCAGCAAGGTGCGGTCTGACAGCCCAACCAAGGCTGTTGATGGTACAGAGTCTTTTGCTCTTTGAACCTTTCTACCAGTTGGGCCAGATGAAATATGGATAAATCAAGCCATTACAGAGAGGAATTATCTCCTCTGAAAAAAATATTTGCCACCCTGCTGGTACTGAATGCTCTAATTCTGGGGCAGTATTATCTCTGCCATCCAAAGGGCTAACTAAGATGTAAACAGGAGATTTCACTATACAAACATTAAAAATTTTTCTTTAAAGAGGAAAATTCACTTCCTCATTATTTAAAAAATTGGTTTTATACTGAAGTAGATTCTCCAGCCCAGTTCAGTTAAATGTCAGCACTACTTTTTTTTTCACTTTTTTTTTCCTAATGTTTTCCTGAAGTGTCCTAAAATGCCACATTCTAAATGGGAACAAGCTGCACATGCATGCATTCCTGTGACTGTCTGGAGCACACACACTCCTTCTAGAAATATCCACTGGGTCCTGTTCTCTCGTCCTTTCTCTCTGTGTACTGTGCAGTGAGCTATAAAGCAAGTTAACAAAAACACAGTCATGAAATAAAGCAAAAATTCTTCTCTCTGATATCCCAGTAAGGTTAATCACTATGCAGAGGTATCACATACACATCTTGCACTACATATTGAAGCTAATGAAGAAAGATCAGCACTGAATTTTCTCTTCATAAATGGTACTTCGTACAATTAGCAAAAAATGGACAGAAATGCAAAACTGAACAGGTGTCAGAACAAGAAAATTACATAACAGTATACTTTGTATGATCTAAATTAAAGATGGCAAGAAAATATCAGGAAGATGACAATCTGGATTCCATGGATTTATATGCCATTTAACTATCTGAGCTGGACTCATTCAGGCACAGCTATGCTTTAATCCCCTCCAAAAATTTCTCAGCAGATTCACAGTCACAGAACAAACAGGCATTCCCTTTGTGTTTAACCCACAGTTTAACAGGGAATAATAGAAGCTTCCCAGCTCCCTTTCTTGAAATAACTTCTTCAAAAGGGAGGAGGAAGCACCTTATGGCCTGAGTAAAAGTCCTTGAGTCTGGAAAGAAGTGAATTTGGCTGCCTTTGTAGAGAATATTCCTTTTCTTCTATAAAGCCAGTAAAATTGTGTCCTTAGCTCTGTTCTTTTGTAAAAACTTTTTCTTAGGGTTAAATGTCCTGGTCTATAATATTCAGTTCTCAAAATAACAGCCTGTCTAGCACTCTCAATGCTTTCATTTCTACTGCAGCATTAACAGTATGGATAATAATATACAAAATTTTCTTCTATCTTCATGTGTTGAAAACCGCACTTTGATGGGCACAGAAGGAACACAAAAAAAGAAATGAAGGTAGGTAGAAAAGAGCATGCAAACATATCACTATGTGGTAGCTGATAAAAAAAATATTGTTTAATATTAATGAAATGTTTTGTAAGACTACTGCAAAAGGGTCTGATAAGGAAAACAGTTATCACACAGCTGTCTCTTGACTCCAAGTTGCCCTCCGCTGCCACTGGGCCCCTTCTGAAACATTCAGTTCCAGGAAACTCCAAGTACCATTCGGCAAAGAAAATAAAATAAAAGGCTAGTTCATTCCTATCTTTCCCCTTCAAAAGCTAAACAAAATGAAGTATAGGCATTCACTTCCTTTTGCTCTGTTAATCTGCTCCAGACAACTGAATGAATGCATGATGTTTTCCTACAGGGCAAACTTGAATTTATGCCTTAGACTTGTTCCCTTATCCAAATCATTAGTCTTTCCAACTAATTTCCAATTAGTTACTCTAGGAGGTATAGCTATTGCACTGGCCTGAGCATTTAATGTAACGTTAGGTTCCAAGAGACTTATTTTCAGTCCTGGGAACTAAAGGCCGTTGTTTGTGCACTAGTAGTTCCAGTACCTCACTAGAAACACATTTCTAATGCCATAGAAATGCAAACCATGAACGAGAAAGGGAAAGGAGATTAGCTTCCTGAAAACACGACCCTCCTTTTTTGCAACTCAGCCAATGACTTGAAAGATTTGTTTTGTGCTTAAGGTTGGAACAAACCTGCGGTCATTTAGGAACTTCATGGTTTCCATTAAACCGCACAGCATGGACATTTGGAATTTCATGGCAACTGTGAAGTGAGAATGCAGATCTTGCTTTTCCAAAGCACAAGCCTCTGCCTTGAGCTAACACCCACACACATTCACTCACATTCCTTGGCCAACTTGTGTCATTAAGGAGACTTTAAAAACAGACAAAACAAAGAAAGAAAAAACACACACCTTTTCCCTTTTTTCTTAAGCACTTGAAAGCAAACTACTGTCAGTGGAAATCTAAAGTTTAAAAGCAATGAATGCATTATATGCATTTACAGTATTTACAATATTAACTCTGAAGCTACTCTGAAAAGCTCATGTTTTGGAAACCACCTAATTACCCAAACATTTACCTCTCTGCAGGTGTAAATACATGGACCTAATAAGCCTTCCCACTGTGAAAGCAGTTACTTAAATTATATTAAAATATTAAAAACTATTTAATGAGCTTTTTTCCCCTTAAGTAAATTGAGTGTGTGCCTTAACCTGCTTCAGGCAAAGGAAGTTTCAAGCATATTGGTTTTGAAACTAGCCATTATTTCCCATGTTGCAAAAATGGCAATTTTATTTCCCAACAGCAAATGAAACTGTCAGGAAAATTTAGATGCAATAAAATTGGGTGGTTAAACCAACATGCTGGATTTGGAATAAAACTGAATTAAAGGAATTAAAATTAAGCATTATGTCAGTCAAACTTTATAAAAACTATTTTAAATAGTTGTGTTTTTTTGTTTTTGTTTTATTTTATTTTATTTTTGCACAAGTTAGGCTTTTGACTTGGTGAAATCCAACCGTAACTACCCATTTTATGTCCATCAATAGTGTCACATTTGAAATTTGTGCAATGAAAAATATTTTGCATAAAATGTGTTGCTTCTGGCAACATTTCTGCCTAAATAAAAAGTTGTCAGGCAGTGTGTGACTTTAGTGGTACAGAGTTTTAAAATGGTGGCTTCAGTCCAAGGCTAGCTAATAACGGCTGACATGCACTGGAATCTTGAGGCCTAAATCAACATTGTTTTCACAGCTGTAATTAAGCCACCTAATCAGAAGCACATTTTGACGGGACAGTTTCTGGAAGCCAGACATTACAATTTCTTATGCCTGGAGCGCAGTGGCTCATGAGAGGTCCTCATTTAATTTCATCTTTAAAAAAAAAAAAAAAAAAAAAAAAAAAAGGAAAGAAAAAAAAAGCAGCAGTAAAATGAAAAGACTATAAAAAAAGCAGTGTACGACCGTTGAAATGAAGCAGGCCTATGCATTCATTCCTTGACCAACCCTGAATCCCACCCTCCTCAGGCTCTCTGCCGAGTCCCCATCTCTCAAGTGGCAGCTGCACACAGTGAGATTAAGGGCCGCTGCCAAAGTCAACAGATGAGCTGGTCTGAACTGGCTCTCTGTGTGTTCTGATTGTAAATTGTGCTGGTGATGATTAGAGAACTCTAGCACAGGATGTCGACTCTTAAAACTGTCCAGAGAAAATAATTTTTTTTTTTTTAAGTAGAATTTTTTAAAAAAACTTCTTTTTTTGTGTGTGTGGCTTGGTACATAGTGTTGTGTCTATAACTTTCAGATGATTCAAACATGAACGCACACAAATTAAATAACTATAGTATTTAGAAAAAACACGCCATCACTTGCTCACAGCATGATCCTTCATTTAGTGATGTTTATATAGGAGTGCTGCTGCTGAGTGCAGTTCTCTGACTAGCACTAACACAGCCCTGCGCTCCTACCACCTGCCAACGAGAGAACCCCCAAAATTCAGAGGATCGACATTTTTTTGTGCATGTGTGACTATCACTTCCCTGCACTGTCATACTTGAAACGGCTGAACTGTCTTGCTCATTTGTTGGAGCACAGCTACATTAGTAACTTTAACATAAACTTTCAACCCCAGAGGCCATTGTAAAACTATCAATATGAAGGCACCAGTCACTGGGGTCTGATTACATTTAGTTCTGCATTTTAATTACATATGGATTCTATTAACTGAACCTTTTGCCTTATAGGCAACATTTTAATCAAATTACTATAATTTTCAAATATGTTACAATAGTCTGACGAGTTAAAAGTTCACCTACCTAGAATATTGACATCAAAAACATTTTGCATAGAAAAGGAAGTATTCTTTACAAAAAAGCAAAAGTAGTGTTGGATAACCATAACTGGTTTTGAACACTTTGCCTCAGGTCATATTATGTGATTTATAATATAACTTTCATATCATTATATTTATTATTGGTACTAAATAGTAAGCAAACAGTTCAAATTACATGATTCATACTGTTTGGTTACAACTATTACTTAGATAAGCAATACCACATAACAAGGTATCTACACTAGTATACCTTGCCTGTGTTGTAAGGCTGGCAACTGATGGACAGTTGCTTACAGTCGGGTGGAAAATGCAGGCTTTTCAACTGAAAAAAAAAAGGGGCAAAAACTCTATAGCAGATAATACTGCTTTCTGGATTTATTGCTAATGTGGTTCTCTATTTTTACCTATACTGGTATGTCAGTCTCTCAGTCTCTCATGTCTATTACTGTGACAAGAGTAAGAAAATTCTCCTTTTGTACATGTATATTTTTTTATTTACTTATCACTTCAAGAACACTTCAAGAACTATTTTTCACAGTAAATAAACCTTGCACTGGTATTTAACTGAGCACTGAATAAAAATTATAATTATTTGAGGTCTACATCTTACTGAATTCTACCCTGGAATACTGCCAAAAAACACTGCAAGAAAAGAGGTAACAATGAAAATATGAAATCTGATTATTTTTTGCAGGCCAAATTAAGAACCAGTACCTCTTACACCTAAATTGGTCCCTGGAACCAATTTCAAGTCTTAAAAAAAAAAGAAAAAAATAATTCCAAAGGCTTCCAAAAAACTTTTCAGTTCAACTGTGCATCAGGATAGTATGAAGTAGTGGAAAAGCCAAGCAGAGTTTTCATCCAGGACCTATCTGCTCTTGCAACATCTGGGAAGAATTCTCCCAGCTACATCAGTCATTCCATGTTATAACACAAAAGATATGGCTCCTGCCCATGAAAGACATTCCCTGACATTTAACACTTGCACCGATGGAATAAGTGCCCTTCTCCCAGGCAGAAAGTTAAAAGGCATTTTTTCCTTCTTGCTCTCCAGTTCCTTTTTGTATCTCTCAATGTAAGACACATTTAAAACTGCTGCCCAGTTAAAGCAGGTCTCACAACCTTGGTACACTGATCAAGGCTGGGCATATGGAAAACAAGAGCATGGGAGAGATGCATGTAAAAGCCCTGTTTTGACTAGTGTGGCTAATGCCTGAGCATCTTTCAGTGGTACAGTCACTTTTAAACTCAGATAAGTCTGAGTTTAAAACATTTCTTTTCTCTTGTTCCTCCACTAATGGGGCTGAAGGACATCATGAAAGCTCAGGGCTGACTGCTGGTAGGAAAAAAAGCCTGCATTACGTTTAATGCAGCTCTTCAGTAAAAAGCAGGAAAGTGTATTTCAGTTACCAGCATCTCAACAATGAATATGGATTTCCACACATTAGATCATTCCACTTACTACTCTCACCTTACCAAAGCCTACAGTCCTTGGCTTTTCAATACTCTACATGATATCATCAGGCACTATCAGCAAAGGGACTCCCCAGCCACCATGTGGTGAAGAAAAGGGTAAGGATGATGCAAAGCCACATAAAGCAAAGACTGATTTGATTTTCAACATAAGTTAGGATAAGCATCCAAAAACAACACTTCTTGTTTTCATCATCAGTTTGAGAACTTTGCTGTTCTTACAGATCTTCACTTCACCCTTCTCTCCAGACATCTTACATTCACTTTTCTCCCTCCCTTCCAGTTAAAGTTTTCCTTCTGGCTTCCTGAATTCCCATTTCTCCAATGGACACAAGGCTTTTCTTTCTTGAACATCTTTGTGCATTACTCTCTTTTCCCACTCATTTTCTACTCTCCTTTTATTCTTAATTTAAAGCAGAGGAGGAAAGTGTTATCAACAGATCAGGCAGATGCTTCTGGGTGACTTAAGCATTGCTTTCTATTTCTTTCTTCTTATGCTGGTTTGCCCAAAGGTAGACAATGCAGAAGAAGAGAAAAGGCCACAGAGATAAAAAGCAGCACATTCAGGATCAGAGAAAGACCTCACTACCTGAAATAGAAGAACAGTGCCTTTTTTCTGCCAAAAGTGATAAAGTGATACCAGGATATTTTAAGTTCTTAAAATTCTGACACTAGTGCTGACACCAGTGCATGAAATCTCAAGGCTGAAAGCTATGAAAACAACACCTTCTGGATAACTATTATAATGAATTGAATTTTGTCGCTTCCTCATATGTGTCAGAGATCACACTGGAAAATACAGTGTCACTACATCCACTCCTCACAACACTGTGCTTGCAGCAACAGACCCTCTTCTGTCAGATAGACACCATGGACTCTCGTGCCTGCCACAGGTTGCCCCAAAGCACCCTAAAAGTAATTGCTTATGACCATACTACCGCACAGTAGAGCACTCGAAAGCTCTCAGTTCTCTCAGACTACTCATTACTGCTATTCTGAATAGAAGTATAGTAATAACATAGCTTGTGCTGTCAGCATTACTAGATGCTCCTGAAGAAACAGGCAGAGAAAAAGAAATATGGGAATATTTCAGCTAACATCTTTGCTAGTTCAGTTCCTCACAAAGATTTACAGACTGTGTGTACAAATACTATTCGTGACTTGCTTTCTCTACAGTCATCTCTAAGAGCATTAAGCTTTCCTAAGGAAAGTGTACAATACAAGGACAGAGATGTACACAGAATATAAGGAAGTCTCACATAATTATTCCCTTCTCTCTAACCACTGTTTATCTCACCTTTGTCTGTCATGATCATACCCTTCCTGTTTTCTTGGTAGGCACTAGCATGAGCACAGACAATGGTTTAAACGCTATTGAAAAGGAAGGTAGTAGCACTAGGAGTGGACTGGAGAATGGAGATGTCACTTCAGAGGTTTAGACCTGACACTGGCTTATTGCATCAGTTTTGTTTTTACAATAACCAGCAAAACCCTAAGCAGAAGCAGAGGAAAAAGTGGCATGTATAGAACGAAAGGTCACATAGTTGGCAGGTATGAGTATAAAGAGGTCGGCTAGGAACATGGTGCCTTCTGAACAGTGCTGGGGAACGGCTCTGATGTAGATGCAACGGGCACTTCGGAAGGCATGGAATCACACGCAAATGGCAGGGAAAGCATCAGGAAACAGGACAGGATATGACTTTTCATAAAACCAGACCTAACACGAAAAGAGACCGTACCTCTTCACAAAAGACCTCACAAAACTTTTTCAGGACTGAGTAATTGTTCTAGATAGGATTTTGTTCTAGAACATACAATGACATACGATATGAGTTCTGCAAACTGACATATAAGATAAACGAAAACTGTCCACGTGTGCCGTGCTTGCATCCTGTCTGAGAAGCTCTGCCAGTCTAATAAGTGTTATTCTGTATGTGATTAAACACCAGGTATTAAAAGCAAAAAAGTATGCAGAATTTTGAAACCCGACAGATGCCTGGGAAAAGATCACTTCCCTCTAAAAAAAATCAAACAGAGTGTCCTCATTACAAGGAAAATAAAAAGTTGTATTTTTTTTTCTTACAGAAAGAAATGCAGAGCAAAACTTCCCCATCAGAAATGGAACAGAACAATACGGACTGAAGACTTAAAAGCTATAAGCCACTCTGGAAAGCTATGATGCCAATGAAACTGATTCATTTGCCAATATTAAGAATAAACTTTATAGAAAATATAAGTGTTACAGAATATTCCATAAATATTTGTCATGTTTTAAGAAACTTAAGTAAATACTATTTTTTTTTTTTGCTTTTTATTAAAATTTTAGAACATTTTCTCCCTTCCCCACTGTAAAGTGGGGCTGTAAAGCAAGTCCGCAGACCCTACAACACCACTAACATCTTTACGTTGATCCTGCAGGCAGACACAAATTACCTGCAGTGGGTTGCAATTAATCAGAGAGAGCAATTGGAGAGGTGTCTGTTTGTTTGTTTACACTGTGACACATCAAGCCACAGCACAGCCCTTCAAAGAGAGCACTTGCACAACCTCTGCTAAAAGCACTCTCAATTCAAAGGAAAGCCAACCTCACTGCAGTGAGTGTGGCAGATTTCCCAATCCTTAGTATAGAAGTAGTCATCTTGATTTAAACGAGAAAAGGAATCATAACATGCAGACAAAGAAGTAACCAATTAGACTGGGCACAGGCTAGGCGGGACACATGCAAACCTAGTAGAGAACAAAAGATAAAGTAAGGATGGTTGGAGGAGATGAGAAGGGACCTCAAGGAAGCAATTTCAGTGAGTTCTTGGAAACATTGTTCAGAGTCCCAAATGAAACAATGCTTTCATTCAACAACTATCATCTAAAAGTCTTAAAATTGAAATTTAGCAGCAAGGAAAATTTGTGCTAATATCTCTTTATGATCAATTTAGAAGCATGACAAGAAATTAATGCAATTCTTTGGAACACAACCAAATTCACAGCCACAGCTTTTCAATATATATTTGTTGATATGTTTATGCTATCTCCTTAAATGACTACTCTTTTATATTTAAAGAAGAAAAAGAAAAGAAAGAAAACAATTTTCATTTTCTTCATAGTCTTTTCTTTCACTCTTGAGAAGCAAAATGGTGAAGGACAGAAGAATAACTAACCAACCAAAATAAACCAAAGAAACAAACTTCCAAGGCTGTCCTCTTAATCTTGTGTAGAAAAGTAAAGAAAGACGGAGAAAAAAATAGATATGCAACTTGCACACAGAGTCTCATTCTAGACATACTTGGCTACATACTTGTGACAGTTTATGAGTCTGGCCTCCTGCCTGTGTGACACAAATACATCTGCATTCAATAATCCCCCTAGAGACAGATCCCAGATCTGAAGAATCACCTTATTAGCCTTAAATAAGTCCAAGTATCTTTGCGGGAAGCAACATTATAGCAAAGAAATGATTTCTGAAATTATATTTTTATCTGAAAACTGAATCACAGTGTTTTCCTTTAGTGAGATATATTATTTGTAAGCACAGTTGTCTGAAAAATAATCACGTATCCTTACTAATGTTTTGGTTACATGCACAATTAATTACAGTCTGTTTTAACAGGGTAGTGTATCTTTAGACAGTTAAATTCTTTATGTCAAAATTCAACTTTTGGTTGTACTCCCAAATACAAAGAATTCACAATGTAGTACTTTTTCAGCTACAGCAGCAGCAATGTCCCTGTACAAGATACAGCAATAAGATTAATCCTAGTGCTAACTTTTATCATCCCACATTCACTTCTGAAGAAATCTCAAAAGATTTTTTGTTGATACTATTTTTATTGTTTTATTATATTTATAATGAATTATTATGCATTTCCCTAGAGAAACTATGCAATATGAAGGGAAATGATAGCTAGGAAACTGTATATCCAAATGATAAAAAAAAGACCTGAAAAGCAGACTTACCAACTGTAAGCCTTCACTTTCACGAAGACAAGCTGTTTGGAGCTCGGACTTCAGGGCGGCAATGTGAAGCTGATGAGATGCTATTTCTCTCTCTAACATGCCAACTCTGGAGCTTGCAAGTTGGTAGACATCCATAAAACTTTTAATCATAGCCTTTAAAAAGTAAAATAAATAATCAGTGCCAGTGAGGCTATTCTTGAATGCCAAATAGTATATATCCAAATATCATTATAGAACAGCAGCTATCTCTTATTAACTAAAGAAACAGGCTAAATTTCAATGTCTGGCTGTAAGAAATTCCAGCAATCATTTCTGTACTCCATCCATTACTGAAATTACTATCTTGCATTAAAGAAAAAGCAAAAGACTATCTACCAAAGTAGAAGGTGTTTTGATGTATTTTTATGGCGTTGAATAGCTGACACTACTTTTTGTTTTATTTACATACAGGACTTTGTACAAGTACACATTCTAGCTATAAAGAACCATGAGACAGTTTCAGGTAAAAGTTCATACTTCCAAATCAGTCAGGTTGTTAATTCTCCCTCTCCACATAAAAAAAAAAAAAAAAAAGAAAAAAAAGGAAAAAAATGGTAGAAATAAAAGAAACAGAGCACACCTACAGACCTCTGAAAGTAAATAATCAGATTACAATATAGCTGGGAAAATATAATTGTTTTCATGTATATAGTAGAAGGATGTCCCAATCGTGTAATATTGATCAAACTGATAATAAAGTTAACAGCACAAGAGAGTACAGATGATTTGCCAGTACTGGTAACTTTATAACCACCCTAAATAGTGTAACACCGTTGAGATTATTGGACTTCTTTACAACTGGTTAATCACGCTTTATAGGTTATAGTTTTCCCTTCTGAAATGACCTGTAGCAAGTATCTACTGCAAGAACATACTACAGATAATATGAAATTGGCCTTCTAATGTAATTCTTTTGTATAGTCAAAAACCCCTTAGTACCATAAAGGGATGTTCACAAACATTTTTACAGTTTTCCTTTCTTTATTTTTGAAGACATTACTACTTCTGAGAATAAAATAAAAGTAACATAGCCGAAGTCAATCAAGTTACCTCATCACCAAATGCAGAAAACAGACATGTCAAATCATTGCCACCTTATCTTTCCTCATCAGAAAAAATACCTAAAATATCTTACCTACCCCAATGCTAGGCTATGAAAGTGGATTCACACAGGTCTATAAATTTGCCTCTATCAGGTCTCACTCTGTATTTAAAATACTTATATTTACACTCAATTTGACAAAAACGGCACAGCTCTTGACAAGAAATACTGAGCAAGAAAGTAGATACCAATCACACCCCACATAAAACTGTATGGGACCCTTCACATGGCAACTTCCCACATGTTAAAAGTTAGAAATATGTTGAAATTCCTCAGTGGACTCAGGTGGTAACTCATAAACAAGGATCATATGTGAGTATCTTACAACAAGCTGCACCACAAAACTCACAGGTGGAAAAAAACTCCTTATGTTTATTTGATACTTCCTGGGCGAAATTTAAAAGCACCTCTAATTTAGAGGCACTCTCTAAATTAGAATAGAAGGAGGCTGCATTATCTCTCACTTCCACTACAAAAAAAGTGAGTGAACCCATTAACCTACACAGATTCATCCTTTACCTTTACTGCCAGAGGAAGACCATCCAGATACCTGAATAATCTGTAGGAATTCCTTGTGGGAAAACTGCCAAAGTGTGCTTCATTCACCAAATCCACTTCTACACAGTATTAAAGCTCTCTCAACTCAGTTTATTTGTTGCCTTGTTCAAATATAAATATAAGTTAAACAAGTTGATTTTCAGTCACAGTCAAAATGCATTCGTTCTACAAATTTTCAAATACGGTAAACATTTTTTTCTAAGATTCTGGATTTTTTTTTTCTTCTTTGTATAGAAGGAAGAAATTTTTTCACTATTAACTCTTCAGTATCAGTGTAGAAGGTAGTATTTTTACATCCTAGATAGTCTCAGATGCATCAGATGGTTTACAACCTTCTTTCCAGCCTACTCCAGTTTTCCAGCTGATATCCAAGGTCAGCTTAGGATCCTCTTCACTGATGCCAGGGAGACTAACTTTTTTTTTTTTTTTTTTTTTTTTTTTTTTTTTTTTTTTTCCTTCTGAAATACCCTATGGAATCCTTGACAATGAGCATGCAGAACATGGATTGCAAACATAATCTGGGACATGGTAAATACATACAGAGGCCACTGCCGGGTTCTACATAAATCATGTTATTTAGAAACTGAATCACAACTATGTCTTCCAAAAGTTTCTTTCACTAGAAAGCTAGATACACAGGAAAAAACGGATAGCATCTGGTCACTTGCATGTTATGAAATCTGTCAAATAATAATTAAACACATTTCTAAATGAGTTTAGCATTTTTATTTAGATTACTATTGGCAAGTTTCAGATACAAATATATCTGCAACTCTGGAACCTGTGATGATGAACAGTACCTTTTAAAAGAACTTCAAAGAAGGACATGTGGTCCTGCTGAAATTTTTTTCCTCTCCTGCTCACTAAAGACTGTTTGTTTGTTTGTTTGTTTTGAGTAGATAAAGCAGTTAGAGTTAAAATATGTCAGGATCCTCCTGATTAACTTTTGTAGTACAGAATTTCACATTCAGACACATGTGCAGACACATTACAGGGATCTTTGCAATTTAGACATGTTTGAACACACAGAAAGCTTATAATAGGAATATTAGTGAGGAGAAAAATTAGCTAAGGAAGACAGAGCCGGACACTGCCGGAGAATGTTGATTGTAAACATTTCAAATACATTCTAAGGATGTAGCAAAGGATTCAACTGAATAATGGTTGAAATTTACATAGGACTGTCAATTTTTGGAACAGAAATTGTAATGAATTATTACCCTGGATTAATCAAGAAATAAAAGAAACAGCTGTATTGCTTTTTCCAGTGACCCCTTCACTTTTCCCTTTACTCCCTACAATGGCTTGTTTTATAAAAGATTTCTTTTACAAAAGATTTCAATAGTGTATAAAGTTCTATATCTTGTGTTACCGATATAGTAAAGCAAATTATAATGTCAGAAGTATTCTCAATGTCAAAAATGTTTTCAATGTGAGAAAAGACCCATGCTCAACACTAAGTCAGACCACAGCAGCTTCATGAAAACAGGAGTGTGATCTTCTTAGATACTTGGCTGCAACACATAATATAAAAATGTATTCAGAAGATGGGCAGGAAGAAAGAAGGCTTTTCTGCTGCAGCAGCTGGATTGGACTCCAGTAATCTCGAGATAAGCGGAGAGGCACATAAGCCGATAAAAGAACTTACATAAAACTCCATCAAAATTAAACAACTTTTTTTGTTTTAAGGAATATAAAGGTTTAACAGGTGAGGAGGGCATAAGGAAGAAACAACTCCTTCCCTACTTATAGATGACACATCTGTAGTACAAGGTTCTGGCTTAAAGGACAGATTGGTCAAACTGAGAAATTTGAGAAGAATAATTAAAATTATAGACAGTCTTTGGAGGCCAGTAATTTTAAGGTGCGCAGTACGTATTATCTTCTAAAAATACTTTTGCATACACTATTAGCTGTAAATTTGCCAGATTGAAAGACTTAAAACTTAAAAAGAAAAGGAATTTTACTAGATAGTACTGATAAATAATACATTGATGCATAAAGAATGTGAAATGTAAAAAACCACAAACCCTTATTTTAAAAACTATCAAAGATTACTCAATTTTCAGTTGAAGTAGAGACATGTCAGAATAAATATATAGATCAGTATATGCAAATTAGCAACAGACCTCTGGTGAAAGTTTGTGTGTTCCATTATACAGTATAAAATGACATATTTTTTATGCCAAACATTGCTTTTCCTCTTACCAAAAATATCCATTCACTCAAGAATGAATGCAATTCAAAACAGACATTTTATTTTGATTATGAATTATCAATAATTGTAAATGGAAGCAACCATTTAAAGCTTTAGACTACTTCCAAGTATTACATGGAAAATTTTCAACGACTAAAGAGTAGTTTCTTTATTTTTACATCATGGAGGTAAAAATCTATGCTCAGGATCTTATTTGGTCTGATGTTGCCACTGAACTGTATTTCCTGTTTAGAAGGATACAAAAAAAAGGAAGAAAACCTGGTGTGAAATGATGCTTTTAAAAAAGCATCGAACAGAGTAACAGCCTAACAACACAAGCATTGAATTTGTAACATTACATGCAGCAGCCAAAACAACAAGATCATCTATTTGCACAATGCGCTCGAGAAATAAAAAAAAAAAGTATGAGAAAAAAAGGCAAAATTAACATTTTTCTGTTAGCTTCTTGCTTCAGGAAATTCCTGAACTAGAAAGAATGTTAGCAGGTAGTAAATTTACCTAAGGGCATTATATACAAAGAGACAAAAAAGAACAAGAGAAAGAATAATAAATGGACTTCAGAAGAATGAAAGATTAACTTTCGTACAACAAAGCTGTACACAGCTCAGTTGTGAATCTGAAAGGCTAAGATTTTATATCTGGCACAGAGTTTGGCTGAAGTGCAATACTGACAAAGCAACTGGTGTGAAAACTCCATGAAACGGAGTTCTCCATGTTTAATGGAAAACCTATGCCTGTCCTTACTACCTTGCCTCAAACAGACATAAATTAGTTTAGTTAAAACAACTTCACAAAACCAAAAATATATACCAATTAATTGTATTTTTCAGTAGGAAGATTTAGAGGTACTTATTAATTTGGGAAAAGAAGGATTGAAATTTATTTGCCCCTTATTTTATCATTTCAAAATCCATGCTGGCTTCTGTGTCGCACAGTCTAAAATGTCTAGTGGCAACATCAGTAGAGGATGTAAATATAGCGGATTCTCAGGCATCAGAAAAAACCTCAAGGGAAACAACATTCAGCAAAATTGCAGTTTTGCAGCTGTTTGGCACTTCTTTAATGATCTATTCTCCTTGTATCTTGTTTCAACACTACATTTTTTGTTGGGTTCCACTGAAGCGTGGCATGCACAATTTAAATGTGCCAAAAAGCAGGCCAGTTCTGTTACAACTTTTTTTTTCCAACCAAAGCTGACTCAGTGCCACACTTGGGGCCTAACTCTATCCCCTTCGCTTCAATAACAATTACTTTACCCCAAAAGTCTCAAAGGAGATAGCCCAAGGGAACAGAGCTCTAAATAAAAGGCTAGATTCTCTGCAAGAGGTAATGACATGGCTTCCTATAAGAAAATTGGAAAGGGAGAATTGAAATTGACAGAGACTGAAACGAAAGTACTTCTTCTGGAAACTACAGTAGATAGGCACAGAAAAGACTGCCATAGAAATTATTACAGAAATGTAACAGTTTAAAAAATAACATTGATCTTGCAGAAAATGATAGATCGAGGATCATGAAGCAATGGTTTTGTTGATACAGGAAAGTGCAAAGGATCCCCAGAATTTTATAGCAAAGAAGTCACCTGCAGCTCTAGCACTCAGGATTGTCCTCTGGCCATGCAAGGAAACTGCCACTTAAGAAAACTAAGGAAATGTGCATTTTTATAAAGTAATAATATTTACATGTCTAAGTTTATTTTCACTGTATGTTTCACACAGGCATGCATGGCTGCGTGGAAGATGTTAAAAAACCCCAAGATTGAAAATAAATTGCTGCCCAAAGAACTTTCAGTTTACACAAAAGACGAGGGGAAAATGCAGGAAGTTGTTGTGCCCCACTCCTCATCTTCATCTTAATGATACTGATACAACAGTGCTCATTTTTCAGTATCTCAGGGATAAGGGAATTTTCATGAAAACGGTTTGGGCAAGGAAGACAAAGAAATGGAAGAAATCTCTTATTGGTACAGTTCCTTTGACCTTCTCTTGCAGTCTGTTCCTCTAAACAGGGAGCAAAGAACATGTGACAGGTAACATACAGTCAACTTTGAAATGCCAGCTGTAACAATGAAAAGCTCCTTAAAGTGAGTACAACATATTCCCATGGCTGGGAAGAAGTAAAAAGCACCCAATCAAACAGAAAGTTGAGGTGCAGCATTCTTTTTTCACAGCCAAGCACTCATGCTCACTCTCTCTCTATATATATTTTATATACATAATCAGAAAGATAACACTGTTCTTTCTCATTTTTGTAAGAATCCTACAATACATCAGGATAACCTATATAAGCAATTCAGAAAATTTTTTTTATAAGTAAATATCATCTAAACTGGAAGTCTAAACTGTCTAAAGTATCACAGATTATCATCTGAGAACCTTTTAGGAATGGGAGAAAAGCACACACTGATCTATCAAGTTAGTAAAAAAGAAACATCCAAACTAACTTTACATGAGAGGTTAGTAAGATCTAGAAAGTCTTTTTTTCTTCCGAAATGCTGCACACAAACAATCCAGCAGGGGTAATTTACTTGAAGACAACCAATTGTCAATGTAGTAACAATACTTTAAAGGAAAATTAAAGATATTTCTTTCCATGTTTAGGGGATCCTTCATTAATTGTTTAAATACCCATTAACCTTCAAGTAAAGAAAAACCCTTTGTAGACAAAAAGATGCTTTTAATGAATATTTTAATTAACTTTTTAAGAACTACTATTGTATACTATTGTACTACTAAGACATAAATAATCACTACTAAGTCCTGCTTCATATTAGATTTTAGGTGAATAGTCAAGTCTAATGGCGCTCAGGGGCTAGAAAACTGCACAAAGTTTTGTGATACAGTTCCTTTATTTCTTTTGCTTTTCTTAAAATGTTCAAGATAGCACCACCAACAGAAAAATTTAATCCCACATAGAGGAAAATAGGTCAAAATAATCCTACATAAAGAAAACTATAAAATATTGTTATTAAATTGAGTAATAAATAATCTGCCATTTAGCTTCGGAATTAAGTCAGTTATGTGCACATATATATAAGCACATATTATTATATGAATATAGGAAAAAGCACCAGTTTCTAAAGAGAAAGTAATGATGTAGAAAAGAAAAAGAATTACAGTCTACCACAAAATGGTAAAACCTTTAATTTAGTGTCTGCTACCACATATCAGATGGAGAATTCTTTTCTATTTTATCTGTCTAAAGTTGGATATTAGCCAAATACCTGGTTTGCTTCCTATGTTCTTGAATTCATCAAAACTTCTATTAAAACCAAATTCAAATTGAAGCATCTTCAATTAAACTCTTTTCAAGACCAGATTTAAGCTTTTAAGTTTTCTTTTTTTTTTAATTTCTTTAAAAACTACACAGACAACAGTGCTTGCTGTAGAATCTGCTGAAAGCTCAAAGGCAATTGTAAGAGCATAGTACACCTGCCAAAGGTCTTCATAACATACAGAAATTGTTTATTCAAGGAATTAGCATATTTTGTTCAAAAGTAAGAGTTACAGAATATGGCTAACTTGCCAAATGTGGCAATATACTGAGTCAATACAGCTTGATAACTTGTCTTTGTTAAGGTTAGTATGAAGAACATGTAACAGTTTCTTCCCAAACCTTGCTTTTGAAGGTCATAGTCAAGGGACGAAAAAAAAAAGGAAATAAAGTGTTCTTGTCCTATTAACATAAAATACAGAGTTGAAGAAAACCCTTCTTAGAGACTCTGACTCTGTCTCTTCAGAGGTAGATAAATGAGACCTCACTGTACTGAAGTCTGAGCATACCACCTATTTCTTGCAAGATGTTAAGTGAGATTCTTTCAGTAAGTTAAGTGAGACTGCTGTTCACTTGGAACGATGTGAAAGACGAACTGAAGAAATGCTAACATTTCTGTTGGCAGAGCTCTGGTTGTCATCATCCAGACCAACCATTATGAAGTGTTGTTATCTGATGAGTTTCTAAAAATAATACTTTGGAAATAACATTAAAAGATAGATTGACTGATTTGTCTTCCTACACATTAAATGGAAACGCATCATTGGATGCAGGACAGGATTACGTTGAGAGACTGACATATAAGGAACAACAGAAGAAAATTCTAATATTTGGTCAACAGTCAACAGTTGTGTCCAAATCTTTGTGAGGAGGACAGAAAATAAAATGATATTTGTGAAACTAGATGCTTATATGAACAGCCAAATAAAAATAAGCAAGATACACACTGATGGGATGATGTTGCCTGAAATGCATGGAGTAATCTTCAGTAACATTGTTAGAAGAAAAATACGACAGGCAAAGAGTCATTACTTGATAGAGAAAGCCCCCATTTAGCCTTCATTTTTCAGCATATGCAGTAATGTCTGCAGGCACCACAACATCATTCATTTTTTTGACAAATTCAGAGGAGGATACAAAAGTAAGACCAGCTCTAATCCTCAGGTTACCAAGGTTAAAAACATCCTATAGAACAGCATTTTCTAAAGTAAGAAAATGAAGCTAAGTCTCATCAGCACACTGCTTTATTTTCTCTCATTGAGAGCTGGATCACTACTTGCAGTCAGGTCACTTACGTGTGATTCTACCTACAGAGTTTGACTACACAGAGAAATCACTTCCATTGCTTATCAAATCTATAAACTACAGGTGTTCTCTAGGGTATTTCACTTTCCTGTAGTTTGATAATACAGAAAGTAACCTGAAAAGAAACAACTGTTGATGGAACAGAAGAGATTATGACAGATAATCCCAAAGAATGAGAAGCATCAAGAAAGTGAGTTGATTATTATTCACTCCTTCTTACAATACAAGAATCACATATTATTAAATGAAGTATGAAGCATTAAGTGAAACAACATATTCAAAGCAAAAGAAAAGTAAGGAATTAAACTGTGGAAGGGCTTTTCACAGGCTGTGTGAATGCTCAAGTACATATGAGTTCAAAAAGTAATAGGAAAATAAATGGAAAAAGATCCACTGAAAGCTGTGAAATAAAAAAAAACATGACCTTTGGTTCAGGAGGTCATATAACTAAAATGGTGGAGGCATGGAAGAGATGCCTCTTTCTTATATTATTTCATTGTTCACTTCCACCTTCCAACTTTTTTAAACAGACATAACCGTATTCACTGCAATTCTACGTACTCTCTGGGAACTGAATGTTTACTCATATCCAATATCTATTTCTCAAAAGAATAAACTTGGCAAAGTCTATCATGGAGTAAATCAGAACAAGTCAATCACCCAGGATAATGACCTTTGCCAAAGAAGGGCAAAAATCAAATTTTGGCATGCAGGAGGCTCGCTGCTGAAAATCCAGTCCTGTAGTCCTTGTAATTACTTGTAAAAACTTCAGAATTTCAACTTTAAATTGCAATTTTTAGCTTGCAGAAGTCATCTATAAATATCAATTCCTTTGAAAATGGGAATTAAGATGGAGAGAAAGTTTCACATTTTAGGCTGCAGCAAGAGCACAATTCCTTGCTCTCTTAATCTCTGCCTTTTATATTTGTCAGCTGTCTTACAATCAGGAAAGAGCTACTACAATCGGATAATAGTAGTGGAAAAGATCACACAACCTGCTTCTGAAGAGAATGAAATTAGCTTAAAAATCAAACTATAGTTTTTAAGCATTAAAAGAAGTGAACTTTCAAAGTTTGCCTCACAGATGGAACAAATGAATTTTTTACTCCTGATCTTTATTTTAAAACTATACTTTTGTTAAGATAATCATGATGTGGAAGCAATCTGAAGAATGCTTCAGATATTTTATCAAGGTTCCAACAGGATAAATAAACAGTAGTGGATATTGCAGTTGGATATTAGGATTTTTAGAAGTCATGAAAGCCTACATAAACTTGCCATCCTCCTAACTGTGTATCCCTGTTATTCCATTTATAATATCACATTTACTCTCTTTCCATTACTTTAGCATTCTCGAACCATTCCTAACCCCTTCTCTCCCTTCCCTGTCATGTTTTGTTATCACCATTTCATTTATACATAACAATGAGCGAAGTTACCACTTCACTCCATTTCAGAGTAAGTCCTCTGAAATTGTACTGCAAAGGACACATGTTAAACATTTGCTTAACAAAAGATATTTATTAAAACACTGCCCCATTTCAAGTATGTTTCTTTCAGAACACTTACAGGACAGGAACTTACCAACCATAAGACCCTGTGCTTACACAATCTAATAAACAGTGCTAGAACTTGTGACCTTAAACCTCTATCAGTAGAGGCCCACAATCAATTCAATAACCTCACAAATCAAGAAAACAGTTTAAAAGTACTTCCTCATGACTGCTGCAAGATTACAATATAAAATAGAAAAATCTCAAGTTGCAAGATATTTGACTTCATGGGGGGAAAAAAAGGGAAAAAAAGAAAAAAAAAGAAAAAAGGGAACAATCTGATTAATTAGTGGTAAATTTGGGGAATTTGCAGAAAAAAAAAAGTTAATTTTTAATCCTTTCAAAACTCTCACTCTTTGAATTACACTTCATCAATGCACCACTTGCACCATCAATGCACCACTACTGTCCTAGTCTCTTCTTTAAATTTATGACAACTGTGAAATTAACAGAACTGCCTGTTTTTTTACATCTGGTTTTATATTCTGAACAGTTTATGGCAGTTTTCTTAATCCTTAAGTTGCATATTCATTGCTATATTTTCCTCTAACTGCTGTCACTTATATTGTCATGGAGAACAGGGCAAATCAGGGTCAGTTTATATAAGTGACATCAATCTGAAAAACTTCATCAGTCTTTATTTCAAGCATTATGCAAAGAAAACTGACATTAAGAGAGCTTTAACTGACAGCAAATGAAATCAATCAGCAAATCACTAAACCATAATAAACTCGCCGAAGTTGCAGATAACTCTTGCTTTTCCAGATCTGTAACTACAAGGCCCAGAGCACTCTGCCTAATGCTCTGGACAGAAATGTTTCCTTTGATTCCATTAAAAAATCCTCGTTCTGATATAGTGCATTTCTTCATAATTTTTGACCAACAGGCTGTCTGTCTGACTATAAACCAAACATAAAGCAAGATGAAATACCAACTGGTTAAATGAAAAGAGGCTGAACAAAAAATTCAGCACACAGTGGTTTTTGTTTGGTTGGTTGTTTTTTTTTTTTATTTTTTTAGCTTAGTGTCATTAACACAAGCAAAATAGGAAATTGTTTGATTCTGTCTTCCCTATTAATATATTAGGGAAACAAAGCCTTACTAATACTTATTGCATAAACTTACTTGCTCAGCGTTTCTTGCTAGTTTTTGAAATTAAATGAATCAGTGGAGAAAAGTAAGACTCTGGACAATTCCTAAGTTTTTATGGTATTCAATTCATAAATATTTATTTTATGAACTATTTTCAATAGTTCAATAGTTTCAACAGATAATTGGCTTATCTGTTACAACATTGTATACTGCATGTAACAATAGGAGAAAAATTACGGTTACATCCAAACTGGTTATCTGATAAA
>JAWLRI010000157.1:2115649-2128170 GCA_034781795.1 Crypturellus tataupa
TTTCCTCTGAATGCTTTGAATAAATCTGATAAAGTGACTCTTTTTCAAAAGGTATTACAGATAGATAACACCATTCATTTCTGAGAAACAGGATTTCTGAACTGGAAAAAAAATTCTAGCATCTCAGAAAGTGCCAAGAAACCTTTTTACAGTATTTGTTATTTTCTACTTGGGACAGTGTTTTATTCTTGCAATGAAGCATTTAGGAGCCTGTTGTCACAGACTTAGGCAGCCTTGAACACATTTTGAGACTAGCATGTCATTATTTTATATCATAAAAGATTTAACAATTAGAAAACAATAAAGAAGCCTTTTACTCTGTCCTTATGCTGCAAGGTAGAAGAATCTGGGGGAAAAAAAAAAATCAGAGAGTACATCAGGGGCCAAACTAAATTAAATGGAAAGTTGACATATAAAATCAGAAAATGAAAGGAAAAATAAGATCTAATTTCTTCTTTTTCTCCAAAGGGTAATAATGGAAATATTTTTCCATTATAATTAACTGTTAATGTCCACAGACTGAATACTTTGTAGGCCAAAGTTGCAATAGTTGTCCTGTCATCTAACTCAGCTCTCCTTGTCTGTTCAACGGTAAAGTCCTTGAAAACTAGATTTAATTTGTCTTCTGATAAAACAGACAGAAAGCAGGTTAGGACGATTCCTCCTTCCTCTTAATGTTAAAAACAAATTAGTTACACTGGTTACTAATACCTTCATACATACGTGAAAGGATACTTTCCAAAAGAAGCAAGTATTAGGGTTGGGATAAGTGGCACCAAGTCTGGTTGGAGGCCTGTGGCCAGTGGTGTCCCACAAGGGTGAGTACTGGGTCTGGTGCTCTTCAGCTTGTTCATGAGTGACTTGAATGTGCCCACTCAGCAAGTTTGCAGGTGACACCAAACCGGGAGGAGTGGCCGACACTCTGAGGGCTGTGCTGCCATTCAGAGAGACCTGGACAGCATGGAGAGTAGGACAGAGAGGAACCTCATGAGGTTCAAAAAGGACAAGGACTGGGTCGGGCACCCAAGGAGGAATAACCCCAGGCGGCAGGACAGATTATGGGTTGACAGGCTGGAAAGCAGCTCTGTAGAGAGGGATTTGGGAGTCCTGGTTGACAATAACTTAACCATGAGGCAGCAGTGTGCCCTGGTGGCCAAGAAGGGCAGTGGGATCCTGGCTGCATGAGGAGGAGCGTTGCCAGCAGGTGGAGGGAGGGGATCCTGCCCCTCTGCTCAGCTCTGGTGAGGCCGCAGCTGGAGTATTGGGGGCAGTTCTGGGCTCCGCAGGACAAGAGGGACGTGGAGCTGCTAGAGAGGGTCCAGTAGAGAGCCACAAAGATGGTTAAGGGACTGGAGCATCCATCTTATTAGTAAAGACTAAGTGAGCTGGGTCTGTTTAGCCTGGAGAAGAATGAGAGGGATATTATCAACATGTATGAAAATCTGCGGGGAGAATGTAAAGAGGATGGGGCCAAACACTTCTCTCTTGTGGCTGGTGACAGGTCAAGGGCTAATGGGTACAGGTTGAAACACAGGAAGACCAGTTGAAACACCTTCTATCTCAGTGTGAGGAAGAACTCCTTTCCTGTGAGGGTGACAGAGCCCTGGCACAGGCTGCCCAGAGAGGCTCCTTGTGGAGTCTCCTTCTCTGGAGATCTTCCCAACCCGCCTGGATGCCGCCTGTGCCCCGTGCTCTGGGTGTCCCTGCTAGAGCAGGGGGTTGCACTAGATGATCTCTAGAGGCCCCTTCCAACCCTAACCTTTCTGTGAGTCTGTGACTTTTGTATGGAGAAAAAAAAACAAGTTGGAAGATACTCCGTAGAACTCCATGCATAGTGTCTACACCTGAGATGCAGGAATAAAATATCTTGAGGTATTTCGATGTTTGATTTAGCACTCACTTGATTCATTGTCAAGTTTGCTTGAGTTCTATATGCCCTTGCATTTCACTGGATTTAGTGTTATTTTCTGCAAACCTTACTCTATTAAACTGTTACAAAATTAGGTGAATTACCCATATGCCACAGATACAACTGTTTGTAAAATTCTAAGTGAGCAAAAGCAGATCATTACAAAATCACTTGAAACAGTCAAGAAAGGAAGAATTCCGTTAAGATATGGAAAACTTAAATAAATATATACCAACTTTGGAAGTTGGTATATACTGATATACTGAACTGATAATGCTTATGAAAGAAGGTGGAGAGAAGTTAATGGTGCTAGGTAGGTTTCTCAGGCACAAAGAGATTTCTGTACATGATCTAACCAGTGATTACAGACATTGAATTTCACACTCACGGTGCCACAGTGCCAGAGACTTCAGCAAGATGAGGTACAATTAATTATATGCTAAATTAAAAGCTTGCCAATAAAACTTCATATAGTCTCCATTTATTTCTTAGAATGGAGAAAGGAAAGAAAAAGGGAAAAATGGGTGACATTGTGTGAGAAAGAGTCTAATAGCTGGGTGGAAACACTGGGGAAATACGTATCTATACAAACAGTTATACCTACTTGCAAGGAATATTGTCTTTAAAAGAGTTATAGCTAATACACAATGCTAAAAGGCTCATATATGTTTATTATAATGATACAACGTACTTTCTACATCTTCATGTACCCACTGCAACACATTCAAAGATGATAAGAGTTCACTGCATTAAGTCTCCTTAATCACATCATTCAGATTTGCTTTAGCTCTTAATTCTTGTTTCTTCACAAAGTTTATTTTTTGATAAATTTGGTAAATGTAATTCTGAAAAAGGTCAGGCTTGTAGAAAGTGTAGAATTCTAGTGAGTTTAAAATATTTACTTATTTGTAAATATTTCAACTCAAGGTGCAAGCACAAGATATCAGTATATTAACAAACAACCATTTTTCCCTTTAAACACAATCACTGTAGGTAGGCTGGTGGTCCATTTAGAAGCAGCACAATTAGACACTGGGTAGGCAGTCAGTTCCTTGGGAGAGGAGAACGAAGAGGGGGAAGGCAGCTCACACTGTTGACAGCAGCCTTTAGGAGAAATGCCCAGTTTTAACCAATAATAAGCAATTAAGCTGTATTTCAAGCTAGTAACATTTTGTCTAGTAACATTCAGTAACATTCTCAGAGGGGGAGTTTCTGTGACTGAAACAGGAGAGAAAAAATGAGAAAGAAATAGTGTGCATACTGGGTACACACATATATATAAATAAAATAAAAGACCCTTCAAGACTACCTTAAGCAGATTTTTCATCTCCAAAGTATTAAAAGCAAAATAAAGACATCATAATTTGTTCTTTTAATGACGCTGCTAGAAAAAAAAATACAGAAAAAGACCCCCACACAGAAGTATCTGATTTGAAAGACTAATAACTCAGTGTTCAAGCAGCTATTCTACAAGTCATTCATCCCACTGAGTCTCATATCAAAATCTGATTTAGTGTTTGAATGATTTGCCTTATGTAGAAGATAAAATCTGATGACAGAATTTTAATGTTAGCTTTGAAATCGCTTGATCAGTTTGGCAAGATTGTTTTTATTGATAAGAAGTAAATATGGGAACAAAAATAGTTTATTATTTTGTGAAAAAATATAGAACTATGTATTATATTTTATCTTCTAATCTATCAAAAAATCTAAAATTAATCCCCAAGTTAAAAGAAATGCAAATTGAAAAGTTCCTAATTCTTTAAACTACATCTATATTTGTCTATTTAACTAGAAAAAGGGGATCTACAACACAATCAGATTATACATGACTAATCACACAAGAATACATAATTTACATAAAATAAATGGTAAGAACCTACTCCTTTATAAATTTATAATGATTATACGCTAACGCTTAAGATATGTCAGTACTCAGCTATATGCCTACTCAATAAATTAGCTCTTATGTTAACTTTGCATTTCTCTTTTCAAACACACTCAAAACATTTGAGAAACAGAAAGAAGTATATAAAATCCATGTGAGTTTCCCAAACCTACATAAAAAGATGTAGGATGGACATAAATGACAGCAACAAACCAAAAAGTGAAAAAGGATCCATCTCCAAACAGTTCTAGGATAGAAAGCAGACTGGAACATACAGTATCCATTTCAAAATTGAGGAAAAGCTTAGTATTGATGAATACAAACATACTTACTTAGCTTACACATAACAAAAGTTAAAATCAAACAAACCAAAATATGCAATGAGATTTTCAGCAACTTTACATTCAAGCTAGAAGTCATCACATAAAAACACGTTTCCTAACACCTACATACGGGCATATTATAAATGCTGACAAGTACAGATAAATGTATGTGCACTCCTTTTACACCAGAAGACTGCCTACATTCTCATCCCTATTCCTGCCTTTTCCATACACAACATAATATTATCAAATATTTACATCTTCATTAAAGTCATCCAAAAAACTAACTCATTCAGCATATCTGCTTCACACAAACCTCGTTAAAAAAAAAAAAAAAACACACACACACACAAATAGCAACAGTACCTAATCTGCAAACATCAATTCTCTCTCAAATCAACATCCAGAACTTTCATCACATCCTGCAGCAACCACAGATTAGAGGAATATGACCCCTTACGACATCTTCTCCCACCAAAATTCTGACCAAAAGCAACAACCACAAATTAATAGAACCAATTAATAAAATATGCAGATGGAAACTTTTAAGGCAGAGGTCAAGGTAGCTCCCATGATAGAGATGATGATTACTCTTTCTCTAACTGAAGATCTGCAAGGCACTCAGCCATATATCCGTGCTTTAAACAGTATCTTTTGGACAGGCAGCATATATGGATATGACAACTGCTGCTAGTTTCTTATTCCCACCATCCCTCTTTACCAATACCTGGATGAATCTGGGTTACCACAGAGTACTAGAACACCTGGGGCATCCTCCATAAAGGTCATACTCCTCCACATTGTTTAATGAGTTCCTATACCTCCTGTAAAACTGCCCTGCATCAGCAGACACAATGAACAGCCTTGGCACTCTCGGCAAAGCCATGGATTTGTGAGTTGCCAGTGTTTCCCTATTTGGGACTCAAGTACTTGATACTACTGAATATGGGAGTGAATTGCTTCCATGTTAGATTTGACATGCATGGCTATTGTGAGGTACCTAAATTTAGTTCAGAAATTTCTGAATTTTGCATCTTGCTGCATCTTCTTTTCTGAACAGTTTTGAATATATAACAGTACCTTACTCTACATTCCTCCACTTTTGAATCTTATCTGATTTATTTGGTCACTTTATGTTTTCTTTTTTGATCAAATTGTTTGCCATGAGTATCAATTACATATTTGATGCAAGAGTAGTTGCAACAGCACAGACTGAATCTTCTGAACAATGAAATAATGACCCAACATCTCTTTCGAAGGAGAGAGATAAAGAATATTATCTTACTCTTAATAAAGACATTTAAAAATTCAGTTTTATGTTTTATTCAGGAGCTGGTAATCTTTACTAGTTAAATAGTCTTCTGACAAATGAGACTACCAAATTTAGGACTCTCTTGTTATTTCAGTTCTCTTTTGCATTTTATACACTGTATTCATTGCAAGTTTCACTTTTTGTCCTCAGTAGAAAAACTCAGTCATGATCAGAAAAGCATACCTAAAATTCTGCTGCTAAAAGTTTCAGTAACTTGAGTACTGTATTTTGCACTTTCAGACTTAATTATGTAGCTAACAATGTAACCTTGTCATCTAGGCATCCTTTACCAATGGACGTATTTCAAAGCTTTAGCTCTTGTATGGTTTTATTCTTGGAGGTATTCAGCTGGTCTAGCTACCTATGTGACAACCAATACTTCAAACTCTACGAGTTCCTTGCTTCAGCTTCCAAGAATTCAACAAATGTCTACCAATTAAGTCATATTTATTGTTAACTACCTTTAATACAATCTTTCATCTCACTATTTGCACGAGTTTTAAGAAGACTTTCGGTGCGATATTCCTTTTGAATAACTTGTATTTCATTATTATGTGACTTTGCAATAGAAAAGCATAAAGTCCAGGCTTTGTAGAATGGACACAGAAGCTTGTGTTCCTGATGTTTCATAATCTACAGGTCTTCCAATAGAGCATAATGCACTTTATTAGATGTACTTCACTTTAATAATTACTTCATTTGGAAATGACAAAGGTTTTGTGTATTTAATCAGCACTGTAAAACAGGCATGGTTCTGGAATGTTGAATCCACTTGCTAGAAAAAAAAAAATCTTTTTGTTTTACAGCATAATTAAGTATGGCAGAAACAAACAGTTTACCTCACATTCAAACAATATAATTTATTATGCAGATCTTCTTTGCACTTGTTTCCTGAAAGGAAAGCATTATCTTTTCCAAACAATATTCACACAGAGAAAACTGCAATTTAAAAGTTCCAAGGCTTATATACTCCCAGTGGCAAGAAATGTGATGCCTCTGAGCCTATCAAGTACATTAAGAGGAGAGGATTTTAGCCTGTCAAACTCCTTAAGTGACATTTGCTTTCACAAATTTTTGGTAGAAATATAACCTACCATTCCCATTCTGTTAGAATTTTTTTCTAGTTTCATGGGTCTGCATTTCCTATCTACGTACATGTATATGCACATACTAATGGGCAAAGCTTTTTTTAATTCTTCTCACATGATGAAATACGGAAATAAATGAAGATTAGTTCCTAATTTCAGTCACCAGATGTAGATTGGAAGCATTAAAATAAAACAATGCTCTCTTTTTTGAGTATCCATCAGTTTTGACAGCTAGTGCTTCATCCCAATCCTATTGTCTAACCTTCTTTTTTCTGATCTTTCTAAGAAAAATATCAAATATCAATCAAATTAGGCTCAGAAAATATCTCCTTTAACATTTGTAGACAATAAAGCATTTAATTGAAAGGCATTTGTCACAGACTAACTACAAAACACATGTATAGCTGGTACAGAGACCAAACATTCAAACAGTTCTGCTATTTCTGATAAAAGGGGGCCATAAAGTGATTCCTGGCTGCTTACCTCATTCAGAATTTCCCTTAATACAGTTTTGCATATGGTAGCAAAATTAAAATAAATTGACTGGCTCCCAGCTATAAGGAACAGCAACAAAAAACTTGTCAGTTACCTAAAAAGTTATTAATGCATGCAGCGTTTCTTCAAACAGGCACAGAATAACTAGAATAAGGAAAACAAAAAAAAAATCACCAAAAATATGAAAGAGACTGTGAGTCATTAATGCTGCTTATGTATGTACAGAGTAACCAGGTGCAATGGAACTTCTGGGTGAAAATAAAGGATCTTACAATACTGCACCACCAGTAAGGCACTCAGAGCACTCCTTGCTGTGCATTATTCTTTGTTACAAGCACTTGGTACAAATGTTAAGCATAGCTTTTTATGCCCCCTCTTCTCTTCATCCTCTTAGAAAGGCAAAAAGAACAAGCTGTCCTGCAAATACTTCTAAAATATTCCTTAAGTCAAAAAAAAAAAAGAATGAGTGTTGGAGTGCGAAGCAGCAGGTACTACATAATGGGAGACTGAATGAGTAAAGCAGTACACAAGAAGCTGCTGATTTCTACTATACCTTCTTTCAAAAGAAACCATCTGAGAAAGCTTTCTCACAGCCATAAACGTGACCAAGACTGTGCTGGGGAGACATTTGGAACTCTATCCTCTGCCAATTCATTACAAAGCAGAGACAAGATTCCACATAATTAAAGTTCATGAGAAAGTCAAGTGTCACACTTCACAGTATCATTATGAAAACATGACAATAAACACATAATTTAAAACTTTACCATACTAAAATGTATGCATGGAAGAGAACAAAGTTGAGAACTGTCCAGCTGGGAACTTGAATTCCTTAAACATTTGATTTTGCGATCTTGTTCCTGCAATGATATACTGCATCCAGAACAGGCAATCTTCACTGAATCAAAAAAGGATTACTACAGAAATGTTATGTAACATTTGCATGACTGACTTACCACTGTCCTATCTATATAGGAGAGCACAATGAAAGAAATATTTACTCTATCCCTTTCATTGACAAAAAAAATGTTCTGCCTTTAGCAGAATGAAGTCATTCTCAATGGCTATGAAAAGACAGAAGGATAGCTTCTACAAAAAAAAAACCTTAAAAATAAGAAAAGACACTACATAAAAATCATTTTTAGAGCTGAAAATATGTATAATTTTTAGTCCATTTTGAGACATCAGTCTAAACATACATAAGCAGAACAGCTTTTGTGTTTGAATATTCTAATCTGCAGCTACATTTAAATCAGAAATCCTCTAAAATCACTGGGATCTCAAAAATCATAACAAGAAAAATACCTGATAATGATCAGAGCAGCATACAAATACTTCTATTTTGCATGCCTAAATTAAGTCAAATATAGGTTTGATATTAATTTTGAAAATTAACATTTGCATTTTTCCATGGTCATATTCCTTCTTTTTTTTTTTTTTTTTTTTTTTACATTTTAACTGAAAAATTAAAAGTCCACTTATCCCTGAAACATGATATTCAATGATATATATTTCTTTCAACTGTTGAATACAATAGTTTGGAAGCTTTTTGTCCTCCACACATTCAGAGCAGTCTAGTTTCTTGTTCTGTCTCAGAGGCAGAAAAAGGAAAAAACAAAACACGATTATTTTAGATTCTAACCTGAAATGCTACAACCTCTGGCCCGCCTTTCAGCCCTTCCACTGCAAAGGTCTCCAGGTGCAGTTTGGGTAGCTGCAGGGTGAAGTCATTCCTGGTTGCCGCAGTCCGTGACAGCAAGGTCTGATCTCTGACCTAAAGGGAAAAAAACAGCATCAATGGTAATTCCCCTTCAGACACATTAACTGGGATGAACTGGGTCCCCCTGAGCCCACTGAGTGGACTTGCATTGATCGCTGGACCTGAAATCCATGAATAAATTTAGGACTAATTGATTTTTCGTTGCAAATAAATCTCTAATTCAGAGTGCTGGGAGTGAATGTTAAGAAGAAAAAGCATCCTCCTCTGATCTGAAATGAGAAGGAAAGAAGAGCTGCTAAGGGAACACAAGCCCAACTGGTGTATACATTTTTAGATCTGTCCCTCTACAAAAAAAACTAGTAAGAAAAGAAATAGTAATAGCACTTCTGACTTAACAGACATCAACTATGAAATTAAGATGTACTATTCAATCATATAAACAAGAAACTTGGTAAGTGAATTCAGACTATTGCTTGAAGATCGTACCAGTCCAACAACAAGGTTCCTTCAGCATCCTTTCAATTAAATCCTTGAATGAAATGAATAACTCTCAGCCAAAACAAAACTAACTGTAGTAGGATTTCTTTCTCCTTCTATTAATCACACAGCTTTAGAATTCCTACTGCAGACTTGCATGTAAAAAAAATACACATCATGCTGATCAACTTTTTATATAATTTTTAAAAACACCAAATTGGAGGTAGATACAGAAAATTTGTAGAGTATTCAAACAGCCTGGTATTTATTTATTTAATTTTTCAGACAGTCCAAAAGGTAAGGATAAAACGAAACCCACAAACACCACCAATGTTTCCTACGTACCACCAGATGCAGTTGGTGTCACAGTGCCACCTGCCGACTAAGAGAGAAATTGTTTCTAAACTAAAAACTTGCTGCCTTCAGAACGACAAAAACTCTCAGCAATATAAAATTATTTAACGCCTTTCTCTTAAAACAACCAGATTGAAACGAATATTTGTTCATTATTTAAAATTCAGCACTCTTCCGCATACTATAACATGTAATTATTCTATGTGGATGTAAAACACATTTTATACATATAACTTTCATGAACACATCATTTACATTCATGCACTGTATACATTGTTCCAAACACCCATTTTTCATTCTATTTAATACAAAAATTATCACATTCCACCTTCAGAATATCCTCGTAGTCAGACTATATTCTAATACAGATGAATAAACACACACACAAAAATATATATTACTGTGAATGAATAGATGAAACATTCACATAACAGACTGCCTGCTAAGAGTAAAAACACCTAGTACTGCAAAAATAATTGACTGCCATTAACAACATACACTCTGATACTAAAACATCAGAAAAATATACTAAATATCTACAAATATTTTATATATATATCAGTTAATACACTTACTAAATACTATTTTAAATAAATTTGACAGTTTTTCTCCCTCAGAGCTCTCCTCGCTCAAAAGAACTCATCAATCATGAATTAAAATATGTGCCTATTCATTTGAAATCCCAGATTACTTTTTTGTAACCACTTACAAAATTAGATTTTTTTATGTTGATTGTGAGTGAATGTATTTCAAATACTAGCACAGCCTTTGATATCTGCTCTGATTAAAAAAAAAATATATGCATGTGTAAATCTACTGACATAAAGACGAAAAGATTTTATTTTATTCTTTGCCCTGTTCTGTGGGAATAGGGAGTCTTACATTTCCCAGGTTGACCTAAAGAATTCCTGTCAATACCTGTGGCTGCCAAACATATGCACTATGATGCAATTTTTATAACAGGAAGGGTCCTCTACACATTTTTTGCACACACAGTGTACTAGGTTCAGGATATTCAGTCCTATGGAACAAACATAATCTCTAGGGTGTTCTGTCAGCATATGTAATTCTGGTCAGATGTTAACCTTGCTGAATATAACCAAAAAAAAGTATTTTAAATATACATATATAAACATACACATACAACACACACGCCATTTACATTTCTACATGTAAATATACGTGTTTATATCTTCCAAGTGCTCAGTGTCTTTTCATTACCAGCATACACACAGATAAAAGAAAACATTAATGTGGATTAAGGTACTAAGAATTTATCAACATCAAACCACCAGTGTTTTGCCTTCTACCCTTCTGAACCGTAGTCAATAGATCTAAATATTTTACTGCACCCTGGCCAATTCATTGTTTGATGTTTAAAAACTCACCCAGAATCAAAGAAAATTTATTAAATTTGAGCCCCCAAATGAGATACTATTAGCTTTGAAAGTCAAGTTTAACTGCGATATTGATGATTCTCTTTTTTCTGTGACAAAATTCACAAGGGAAATCCCTATGTCAAAGTACAAAAGCAGATTGCTAATACTAGAGGGAAAAAAACAATGTATAAGCAATGTAGGTATAATACACACACAATGCAGACAGTGGAGGTCCCTTTAACCCTATTAGTATCAAAACTCTGCATTTTAGCAAGGGGCCTGACACTCAGTGAAAAATAAAATAAAAAAAATAAAACCCACATTTTTTAAAATGCCATAATTGTGGTAAACATAAAATATTACTACCATAAAATCAGAAGCTCACACTTAGCCTTAAAAAGTATGGAGTTTGATACAAAGATTCACAAAAACAAAACAAAACAAAACAAAAAAACTCTCAAATTCCAGAAAAAGACTTAACCCACAAACACTTTTTTTCCTGATTTTAAGTAATTTTCCTTGGTTTAAGTATTTAAATATTTCAATATTAAGGAGTGAACCTCATTACCAAAAATCACACAGAAAACTCCACCTAAAAAAATGAAGGTCTATCTTTCTTTTCAGAAATACTCACAGAGGTTCAGGAAAAAGCATATGCCAGAACATCCTATCAGATCCAAAAGACAATCTGCTAACCACAGTTGCACACCAAGGAGTATGTCCTAAATTTTACCAAAATTCCCAGAAAAGGTATGTTCTTATTGAAAAACACACTTATAGAAATAAAACCCCATCAGAAGGTTTCAGAGATCAAGCACAGCTCCCGAAGCAGAGACTGCCTATTAACAGGACTGTGCTTCTTAATCTTAAGGCAACTTAAATCAAACCACTGAAAAGTGGAAGACAACAGAATAAACTACAAGTAAAGAAAGTGAAATACATTAGCAATGATGCTGGGAAAAGGGCTACATGTTATATCTGGATGCACAGCTGTTATGCAGCCACCATAGTCAGGTGTAAGCACTCACTAAGGACCAACAGATCATTATGAATTCTCTCACCCGAAGAAATACATATCCAAACAGAAAGGCTTGACTTCTGTTGAGAGCAGAGGTTTCAATTAACACCTGTACATACCTGACGTAGGTAGCCACACATGGATCTAACAATCAATCTAATCACATATGCAAAATATTTCACTTAAAGCCTATTAAAAACCTCTGATTTACAGGAGTTAGTGACTCTTTTTTATATTGCTGCCGTGCACAAATTATTCTCTCAATTGGTATTTATAATACAATACATTTTATAGGTAGCATTTAAAAGAACATAAATTACTGCATAAACAGCTGTTGGGTAAAGAGGTATGACTTATATAAAGCTGATGTTTTGGGAGAAAAGACCATGCAAGAATCCAGAAGTAAATTTACAGAGCAGGAGGAAAATATCTTTATCTTGACTAAAAGTTTAACTTAAGCTTTCACTGGGCCTGTTCAGCTTGGAGAAGAGAAGGCTGAGAGGGGATCTAATTAGTGTGTATAAGTACCTCAAGGGAGGCAGTGAGGAGGATGGGGCT
>JAWLRI010000157.1:2132637-2145814 GCA_034781795.1 Crypturellus tataupa
AACCAGGACTCCCAAATCCCTCTCTGCAGAGCTGCTTTCCAGCAGGTCAACCCCTAATCTGTCCTGGTGCCTGGAGTTGTTCTTCCCCAGGGGCAGGACCCTGCACTTGTCCTTTTTGAACCTCATGAGGTTCCTCTCTGCCCAACTCTCCAACCTGCCCAGTTCCCTCTGAATGGCAGCACAGCCCTCGGGAGTGTTGGTCACTCCTCCCCATTTGGTGTCATCCACAAACTTGCTGAGTGGGCACTCTGTGCCCTCATCCAAGTCACTGACAAACAAGCTGAACAGTACTGGCTCCAGGATGAGCTGCTCCATCACCATAAAGTCAAATCTATGACTTTAGACCTCCCAAAAAGCTCTGGGGAGAGCAGTAAATGTCGGAAAAAAGTACCTTGTTCAGAACTATAGTAGAAGTATGTGCAGCAATTGCATATCCCTAAACCCTGCTATCTTCTACCTTGTTTGCTGAAGGTTGCACCCAAAGGTAGATTATCTTGTGCATGTATTTCTTCTTTCTGAAACTCTTGTAATGAGAGAATTCAGAAAAGAATGAGGTCATATTAACAAATACAGGTACACCTCTTACTCTCTAACTGATTCCATAGTCTAACTGATTTCTGCCTATAACTAAAATCAACCAACTTTATAAGCAAAAAGTTATTATGCATTGATAATAGATCCTACAAGTGGAATTTTGTGGATACTTGGTCATAACTACATCAATGCCAGAATTAATTGTCAGACTCCCACAATACATTTGCAACAGTAATACCTCTTCACCTAAAGATGTTCAGAATTGTATTCATTTTCCTTTGATTCCTCCGTAAAAAAATAAACAGAACTCCTAGAATTCCTACAAGGAAGAGCTATCTCTCATTGTTCCTTTACCATGAGTAGTATTTCACTTACTTTATCATGTTCATTCTGCATGGGAAAAAAATCATGAGAACAAGATGTAAACATGATAGTCTAAAATAAGCCATGTTCATTAATGTTAGATAATTAGATATTATTATCATGTAGGGTCTACATTTCCCAAAGATCAATAATTTTCCTTTGTTCTTCTTGGGGAAATGCTATGTCAAATTTTGAATCCCTTACGGTCAATTGTTTATATTTCCTTCTGAAAGGAGCATCCTGGCATTTCTTACATTTTTCTTCATTCTTCAGGTTGACAGACAGGAAAAGAGAAATTACTCTGCTACTCAGTTAGTTAGCTACTTAGGCCTAGTAACTGCATGCAATTCTAACAAACATCGAGAAATGTGAAACAGTTGTGGCCACTAATATTCTCAAAGAAGGATGACAGTTTTTTGATCCATTCTCTGCATTAGGCAAGGCAGAATTAAAATATATGCAACCTTCCTATAACCTTGCCCCAAACATTTCAATCCTTGTGCATACCCAGCAGTGCTTTCTAGATCGCTGAAATGTGCACTAGTTAAGGTAGATCTCCCACAGTTAAAAGAGGTATATATGAATAGGATGGGGAAACAGAAGAAGGCATTATCTATCAGCACAGCATGCTGCAGCTAAAACACAAAAGCTATTTACATGGTGTCACTCTTCATGAACATAATGGAAAATGAAAAGCTTGAGAAGAAAGTTTCAGAAAGGAATATAAAAATTAAGAGCAGTTTTGATGGCTACAGAAACTAAAATAAATATATAGATTCATCCATTGCCAGAATTCAAGACATTTAAAAGGAAATGAGTACTCTAAGATAACAACAGCTAACTACTTTGTTCTTCTGTGCAGCTCTGGACTAAAACCACTTATAGAACAACTAGCTCCTATAGCTTAAATTGAGCCTTCCTGGAGAGTGGAAGAATACTATAATACAATCAAAGGAGGGTAAGCTATTCGATCAACATAACACTATTATTCAGTTTAAAAAAAAGGGTTTAAAATACTTTTTTTGTTTGTTTGTTTTTGATTATGAGTTAAAACTCAACATTCTTAATTTTTTTTTTTTTGGATCCAAGATCAACATAGCATGCACAAAGCCAAACACCTTATGACCTCACTGGAAAATCTCTGCCTTACTCAGTACACAGAGACAACACAGCAGCAATTAAAAACTGTTTGGATGACCAAGAATCTTCACTTAGTAAACAGAAGTGGTATTCAGTGATTGAGGTAAGGAAGATGAATTTTGTATTAAGTTTTATATCTGAAAACTTTTTGAATATGGAATAAGTTGGAAAACTTACACTCTGACAAATGGAAGTTGCTTTGCAAAAATTTCTACCTCTCACTTCCCTGCAAACAAGCAGCTATAAAGGCTTGATGTGAATAGAGATAAAAATGAAATAGAGAGAACACTTCTAATTCTTACCTTCTGAAGAGTGGCTTCCACAGATTTCATATGGCTGGCAATTAATTCTTTATCTCTATTTTAAGAGAAAAAAACATTGTTTTTAGTAAAATTGAAGCTCTATTTATGTATATATTATGTATAATTTATGTAAAAATTTACTTTCTGCTGAATTTATTTCTGTTTTATTATGTATTTAAATATAATTTTCAACAACTCAGAAATGTTATATTTGTTATGCTGTTCTGCAATCATGTTCTCCAAAGACGAACTGTGTAACAAAAGGTCAAAGATCACTCTTTGGTGCTGGTTTCCATTTAAAGATGATTCTTTTGTGGGTAAGCATTAAACCAGCTACGCTTATGGGAACATCAATGATATATACATGTAAATAACTATTTTAAGCACCATTCTGTTTTAAGAGAAAAAAGTCTCTAGTCTTCAATAGAAAGAGCTTGTGGAATGGTCTCCAGACTCTAATAGGAAAAGATTCTCATTCTAGAAAAGAATGGCAGAATATATTTTTTCATGAAATATTCTTGTATACAGAGAACAACCTTCTTGACCAGACCAACTGGAACATTTGGTCTCTTCTTACAAAAGTAGAGTCAAGAATCTTATCTTAATGAAACAGAATTTCAGACTACAACTCATGGCTTTTTCAGGAATTCAGTAAGAAAAAACAGCTTTGAAGAGGTATGCTATCGTAAGAAACACTAATGTCATCTGATGCTCTGAAAGAAACATAATGTAAGACAACATTTCTAAAAGGTGAGGCAGGAGGAGCAACAACACAACATGATAGTCAAGAAAATGCATGTCTTTATCTCAGCATCTATCTGAAATTTTTGTTCTAAACATTTTAACTTCTGAAACAGATGTAAAACCCATTGTGTTCTACCTGGAATGACAACTGCTTCCTCCTTTGAGTTATACTATCCAAATGGCAAAAATAGGTAGAGGCATAGAAAAGTAGGATTGTCTTTTACTTTCTTAGTAAGCTTGCCACAGAGATTTTGTCTTTCAGGATATTGTCCTTCTTTGGACTGGATCAACAGGGACACACTGGTAACCTTTTTTGCTTGCCTCATTTATGTAGGAACTGCTATTTTATCTGTGGGAAGACAGTGCTAAAGAGTCAGTTCAAAAGCATTAATCTTTAAGTTAGTGAATGATATAGAAAAGCACCTATTCCTGAATATTATCAGGTGTTCTTCATCACAAAAAGGAGAGTATCTTTAAATGAAATTATAGAAACTTTACAAAGTCGACTGCAAGTTCTTATTTTCACAAAAAAATAACATGCTGACTATGGATTATTTATTGCTCTGCCTTTTGGAAACATATATAACCTCAAAATCTTTAATAATGTTTGTGTATAACACCTAGACAAGGGTTTAAAAAAATAATGTACTGCATACCTGCATGTTTGGATACATATTTCATTCAATCTTTCATACACGCACATTGAGTTTACGCACAAGTTTATGGAAAGTCAGAATTGGATCATGGAAGTATTGCCATGTACTGTAAAGCATTAATGTAAATCAGGAATGAGAAACATGTTCTAGTTTACTTTTTACACGACAGCTGGAGCAGGTTTGACAGATAATTTTTATCTAGCAAGCCTAACCAAATGCCTACTAACTTTGTGTGTAAATCTCCATTATGCTCACAGCTAACTGATGATCTTTTATTAATACTGAAACCTGTTCTGAAGAAAAGGAGAGAAAACTGCTGGTCACCACTGTAAGATACTCAAGACAACCAATCTTGACTCCAATTACAACCACCTTTCATTTTAAGCCTCAGATTTTTACCTCAGGACTCTAGAAAGTATCAAGTCTCTTTCAGACTGAGCCAATCATCTTACTGTCATTCAAAGCTGCAGAAAAGATTAGGAATTAACCTAAAATAAGCATGGGAGCATGGGAATAAATCTGTATTGCTTTCAGTGACACAGGTTGTGGAAGAAGTAATAAAACAACATCATCTGTTCAAGAGTTGAATCTATTTGACCAACTGCTCATATATACCAAGGGGAAAAAGTAGAACTGTTGCACAGTAAGTGCAATGTTTTCTCCTTGGTCAACATTTGACTACTGTATAGAGAAATGACCTGTTAAAAACATCTTATGTAAAGGAAAATATAAAATTGTGAATTTAAGAAGAGCTAGAAGGCATCTTCTTCGCTGAAGTGAGTAAAATCACCTGAAGGCAGGGAGAAGATCGGTAAGCTTTTGGGAACCCAAATCCTTCTTCAGGTGAGGTCTGTTTTAATATACTCATAATAAATAACATTTGTCATTTTAATTACCCCACTAAGCATCTCACAGAACCTCCTGCAGTAATTATTGTATTTTACTTATGCATAAAAGCCTTGGAGTTTCTAAGCTACCATTTTTCACAGGTCAAACGGATCTTAGGTGTAATAAGAAATTTTAAAAGTTAACAAATCCTACTCATGTGATTTGTATTATCTGATGTACCTGCTACAATAACACTAATAGCTAAAACAGAGAGCCTACAAAGCTTCATCTTTACTACATGACTGTAAGAAGTTAGATATAAACTCATTAAAATCAACAGAGCACCCTTTCATTACAGATCTTTTCATCTTTAACACTTTTTCACACTTTTCATGTTATGTTACAAATAGGCACAGTTTTTATGTCTAACTCCCATGAAATCATTTAAAAAATCTTTACTATTCCATAGATAGGGCCAAGTCCAAAATGGTTTTCAACACACTTTGCAATTAAGACATGTCCTCAAGTTGATATTTCTGTATAAAAGATACGTATTATAAGCAAATCATAAGTTTCTATAAAAGGACTGGGCAATAAGTGAAAGAAACAATCTTATTCCTCAAATAATTAGAAAGATAAGGCTCTGTGAAACAAATATTGTCAAAACTGTAAAACAACTGAACAAAAACAATTCCTATGCTACAGAATTTGGAGCACTTTAAGAGGTTTACTACAGAAAACACACATTTAGTGTGTTGAAGTAAGAGTTTTCTTTTTATAAGACTATCATTGAATTTCAAAGAAAGACAGATATACTTTTGTTTTTAGCATTACATTAGCCAGGGCTAAAACCCTGTGCATGAAAGTGAGAATTGATCTTTTGTCTGTTTTAAGTGATCTCCCCAAGGTCCCAGTGCTCACTTCGCTGCCATGCAGAGGGCACTCTCGGCATCATGGATGCTCTCTTCCAGTCGACGCTTGTCCTGCTCCAGCTGGGTAAGAAGTCTATTGAGCTGACGCAGAGATTGATCTTTTCTTCTCAGCTCCATCTTTGCCTTGGAGAGACTCTGCAAGCAGACAGAAAGAAGAGTTACTTGTCAGCCCCAATAATTAACTTCAATTTATGCCATAGGCTATTAAACAAAGAGCAATACAGACTGTCTGTGAAACAGATTTGGGCCACTGCATACTAAGGTTTCATGAATTCTCTAACAGAAACATTACAAACTCAAAAAAACTGAAGTTTTAGTATATTGCCTATTCACAAATCTATTTGATATAATGATTTCTTGACCCAACAGGTAAATATACTGTGCTATGGCTACCTACCTTAAAGATATAAAATCTAAACAGCGAAAACAACCAAGAATGTAGCATTAAAAAAAAATCTGAAACCTTAATTTAAAAAGAACATTAAAAGAAAAGATTTCACAAAACAAAACAAAACAAAAACAAAGAAAATAACAAAGTATCATCTATTCAAATATTCTGCGCTGTTAAATAGGTAGTTCATGGTATAAAAAAATAAGAACCCAACATTATGTGCTAGTGTAGTAAATATATTTTCACTGAAATTCACTATTTCACAGCATTTTCACTATTTTAACATGAGTTTTCCAATACACAAAATAGTACACCTATTTTTACTTAATGTTTATCTCCGGTTAGAATTAACACAATGTGCATTAAATCAGATTAATTCAATAGATGACAAATGCATACAGAACCAGTTAATACAGAACCAAGCTAGTAGCTAATTCATTCTGCTGGGATAAATCATTAGTTTTGGGGACTGGAGTATTAATGGTGTGCTTTTTTTGCTAAATTTTATGTTTTACTTATACTTGTTCATTTTTATCTTCTTTAAAAAGAAATTATAATTTCCGGTCAAAAACGAAAGCAGTATAGAAGGATACAGAACATAGAAGGCAGCATAGCTGCAAGACTGAATACTTGTACCTCATTTTCAAAATTTATGGATATATTTTCTGCTTAAATTTTAAGAATGCGATGCGTAATTTGTGCTCAGAAGTACATGATTTGGACTGTGAAACACTGCAGATATGCATTACACTGTGAATTTAGTATACACAAATGTCTGATGCACATTTGCAGGGCACTGAAAACTTAAAAACTGACTGTTCTGAAAGACCTCCAGACATAATCAAGAATCAAAAGCACTTCAAAAAAAAAAAAAACCAAAAACCAAAAATTGCTATGTAAAATTCCCACAACAAAATTGACATGAAAGAAAAGATATGGAATCAAATTCTAAAATCCTGCAAAACAAACTGAAATCAGCCAACTTGTGTGTGTTTTTTGAAATACATTTCTCAATAATAGCCAATAGTTATTTTAACACCATATTGCAAGGTATAGCTTCACTACCAGATCTCTCTGTTCAGTTATTTACAAAACACAAGCTGAAATTAATCAGTTTTACAAAGAACATTGCTCACCACGACGCCCTCCATCATCTATCAGCAGTCCTGGTCAACTGGGCAGGCCCCAGTCGAGTGGAGACTCGCCAGCGTGACACCCATCTACAAGAAGGGCTGGATGGAGGGTTCGGCAACCACAGGACTCTCAGCTGACCTTGGTATCGGGGAAGGTTATGGAGCAGATCATCTTGAGGGTGATCACAGGGCATGTGTGTGACAACCAAGGGATCAGGCCCAGCCAACAGGGTTCCTGAAGGGCAGGTCCTGCCTGATCTCCTATGACCGGGTGACTTGCCTAGTGGGTGAGGGACAGGCTGAGGACATGATCTACTTAGGCTTCGTTAAGGCCCTGGACACTGCCTCCCACTGCCTCCTCCTGGAGAAGTTGGCGGCTCATGGCTTAGACAGGAGGACGCTTGGCTGAGTGAAAAACTGGCTAGATGGTTGGGCCCTGAGAGCGGTGGTGAAGGGAGCTAAATCCAGCTGGCGACCCATCATGAGCAGTACGCCCCAGGAGTCAGTGTTGGGGCCTGTCCTCTTTAATCACTTTACTGACGATCTGGATGAGGGAACTGAGGGCATCCTCAATTTGCAGACGACACCCAGCTGGGAGGAAGAGCAGATCTGCTCGAGGGTAGGAAGGCTCTGCAGAGGGATCTGGACAGGCTGGATCGATGGGCTGAGACCAGCCCAAGAGCTTCAGCAAGGCCAAGTGTCGGCTCCCGCGCCTGGCTCACAACCGCTCACGCAGCGCCTCAGGCCTGGGCACGGCGGATGGAGAGAGGGGTCCGGGGGTGCTGGTCGGCACCCGGCTCAGCAGGAGCCAGCGGCCGGGAAGGGCAGCGGCCTCCTGGCCGGTACCAGGACCTGTGTGGCCAGCGGGAGCAGGGAAGTGACCGTTCCCCTGTCCCGAGCGCTGGGGAGGCCGCACCTCGAGTCCTCCGTTGGCACCGCCAGCAAACTGCCTTAGGCAGTGACAAAGCCGTACGGATCACAATTCTCCCTGGGAAGCTGCTTCATTTTTTCAAAATTTGGGGAGTTATTTGTTATGAATGTCCAAAGGATCCAGAATTTACCTGCCAACAATGCTGCAGTATCAAAGCACCATGTAAACAAACCAGCTACCCAAAAACCAGTTTGAGCCTTCCCCTGAAGCTCCTTGCTTCAGGAGCGGGTTAACTGCTCCGATACGGTTCAGAATGTTCCAAAGTAACGTCTGCTAAGCCTAAGCCTCTCTTTTTTTCCCTTCCTTAGATTGATCTAATTAAAACCCCTGATAAACTTTATGGACTCTAATATTTCCAGCTGAGCGACTGAAACCAAGAGGGTGTGCCTCCAGGCAGCAAGGCAACAATGATAAGCAGCAGGTTAGCCACTAATTTCTCAGCCAGGGTAGATTGTGGAAGTGTGATGTTCTGATATCCAAGAAACTGTTCAGGAGAGAATAGGATAAATCAAGTTTAATAACTCTGCTCCTAATTGTTCCCTCAATGCTCCACTCTAATTACTTGGAGAACTCTCCTGACTGTCACCTGATATTAAGTTGTTGGAGGCTGAGTGTGGAGCAGTGAGATAATCAATAAACATTTAGTGGGGAGAAGAATGAAGATCCCGTTAAGCAGTGGGAACCGGCAGCACCCAAAGCCCTTCTGCTCATGAGAAAACCTATGGGAGAGCCATAGTGATTGCAAAGCAATAATCCAAAGCACTGTTTTTAGGCCTTGAGGCCTTTAGGCAACAGTACGTTTGAGAAAAAAAGGTTAACACGGTCACCCTAATTACAGCCCATTTTCACATACTTCATATATAAGCGAAGACAAGCCAATTAGGTAGAAAGGAAGATAAGGGAAGTTTTATTTGTATACTAATTAAACCCCTGATGAAATTAAAGGAAAAACATACAGCTCTGTAATTGTGTCTGAGAAAGGTCACTTCAGGTTCAGTTATCAGAAAAGCACAGCCTTGAGATATTTCACTTAATCCACAATATAGCCTTTATTTTGCTCCCTGGGTCTTAATATTTACAAAAATAAGAAAATTTCAAAACCTGATAATGCATTTATCTTTAAGTGTTTCTGTGGACAATTACAATTGTTAGAAAGTTGAGGCTAAATATGATAATGAGAATAGAGGTTTTAAAAACCTACTTTGCCTGCATAGTTTTGTGAAGATGCTGAGCTTTCACTTTTGAGCACAACTGATTTTCAACCAACTTAGAACTTAGCTATTTATCCATTTAGTTTAGATATTTAAGTGTTCATGTGCTCATTCAAGATATCAGTACATTCATTCCTCTACATTTTGCCACAATCTAATACAAAAGCTGAATTTTCATCTTTAAAGAAAGGTATTTTTAGAGATATTTTGTGTGTATTTCTTTTCCCATAAACCAAGCATGAAAAACAATTTGTTTGTAAGAACAACAAGTAACTAAGAGCACTGAAGAAAAATCTCATTTAGTGTATGCAGGGGAACTTCCACACATAATTTATTCAAACAAGATTAGGTTATTTGCAGTGAGGAATCTCTTTCTTCAGAAACAATTACAAAAGGAAATGAAAATTAAGCATAGTCATTCTTAACCTGAGGAAAACCACTCTAGTCAAACACAAGTGTACAGTCATTTTAAGATGAAGATGGTCATACAATGACTGTCATGAAAAGTACGTGTGACATTTATACCGAGAGCATTATTTTCCAAGATGAGCTGAAGTTATATTGAACAGTAGTTCAATACTTATTACATCGAATTTAAATTACATAGACACAACACTGTGTTAAAAGAAATGCAAGTATAAGTGCAGTACACTTTATGATGAAGCAGTTTGTGAAATTTCAATTTTGTCTTCAGGAGGAAGTTTGTTATGTCCATACTTTCTAAAAGATTTGTCTAGTGTATGCCCTGTGCCCTGTTCTATATACATAACTAATAAAATCTCATAATGAAAAAAAAGAATACAAATGTCACCAACATCCACTCTTCTATCAGTTGAAACACTCATTACCACTCAATTACACTCTTTTTTCTAATGAAGATCAGAGAAGGCCATCTACCATTCATCATCCCATATCACACCATCAGACACCCAAAGCCTTTCTACAATAAACACTTTCCAGACATAACAGAGAAGTGGAAAGAAGGCAGAAAGTGTAAAGAGACAGGCATTCTAAATCTCACCATATTTGCGCCAGTGTATAATAAGCTACAGAAGAACTTCAAATACACAAAGGCTGCACTTGTCCAGGCTTCTTGTGTGAAATCAGATGCCCCGCTCAGCAATCAGACTCAAAGAGTGATCAAAGAGGAAAGTAATAAATTCTTTCAAATTAAAACCACAGAGAACTTTGAAAGTTAGGAAGTGGCAAGAGCAGAAGTAGCACATTTAAGTGCTGGAACAGAGCTACAGAAGATATGCAACATATTTAGGAGAATACAAGGAAGCAAAAAACAGATTGATTTACCAAATCCCCTCCTGCAAAAGTCTCCAAAGAGCCTGCATAAGTAGTGGCTCAGAATAATGGTCAGAAAGAAACCTGAAGCATATAAAAAAATCAAAATGAAACTTTTTCTATGAAAATAGGCAATTAGAAGTTTTTGTGAAAAAGTAATTCTGTGGGAAAAAAGGATAAAACAGACTTCTCAAAAATATATGAAAAAAAATCGAATACATGTACAGAACATGTATGCCAACATACAAGATGGATGTAGACTTATCAACTGCAGAACAAACTCTGTAGTAGCAACCTACCCTATCTGGATTCACTGTGTGTTTCAGAGTGGTTTCAGCTGTGTCTCAGAACAGTTTGAAATGAACTTCATGTAGCTGTTCTCCTCCCAGAAAGCAGAGCTAACCTGAGGCTGACCACCCATGACATCCCTTCAATAAGAGATGCTTTCACATGCCCTTTAAACTTCTCTAGCGTAAGAAATGTGTGTGTCTCAGAAAGACACTTGAAACAGCTTTATATCAGCTTTGCAGAAAAGCAGTGATGTTTTTAACCTCCTTATGCTGGACTTTCAGCATGACAGCCACAATCTTTTGATGTGCTGGCGTTCTAAGGAACAACATACCTGATGCATCTTCTCTCAAGTAAGTGGTGAGTGTGGAAGTGGTTAAAAATAGCATAGAGATTACAGCATATATATATAAAAGGCACAAACACTTTTATTCCATTTTAGGAAGTGCGCGACATAATGAGATCACTGGGCATAAGTGGGACTAGTATGCACAAAACTAGCACTAATTAACACCACGATTCTATTAGATAAATAGCAAAATATCAGTGAATCAAAGGAAACATTCAAATCTATTATGACATTTCTGACTCATGATCAGATACAATGGTTTGTGATTGCTCCTCACAAGAAGCTCTCATAACACGGGAAAACAAGCTGCGTTAACTTCGGCCAAAGCAGTGTTATTAAAAAAGAAAAGGTAGTTATGTACAGATAGTCATCTGTGGACAATTGGGAGAAGTTAAATAATGAAGCTGGTGGCTCAAAAAAGGCCTGCAACATGTAGTTGCTCTACAAGGAGAACACCTTAATAAATATTTATATATACATATTCTTTTAATAAAGTTACTTACTGGAGTGGATAGGCAACATAGAGAAATCTGTCTCTTGCAAGAGGTACAAAATTCACTTGAAACTGTGGATGTTCACACATCCTGAAAGTGAATGGCTTTACCTACAAACATCTAGAGAAGAGTCTGTTCAGTCACTGAAGCATAGTTCTGAGACACCATCCAAGCAAGTTTGGTATCAGAAGCATTTTACTTGCAGTTGACTCAGGTTGTATTACATAACTTTAAAAATTTAAAGGTAGGTTTAATATCTCTGTGCTGTAAGGCAGTGAACAAAATGACTTAGCCATGTATTTTTTCCCTCAAGACAAAAAAATCTAACCAATATGAAAGGAATGCTGTATTTTTTCATAGTCAGACTTTGTACTGTGACAGAGCCCCAACCTTATATTTGCTATAGTTCAAAACTAAAAGAAAAAAATATATATAGCTTATATTGTAAAAAAGGTCTTTACATACTCCTTTATGTCTCTATACTGAGGGAGGTACCTGATTTTGAAGGAAAGCCTTTCATGTTGGTCTAAAAACACTGTTCTTATTCTGTATAAACATCTACAATGCTGTTCCTTAATTGTGCTATCACTACTTAATGTGCACATTACCACACAGTGTACAACATAAAAATGTACAGACCTTATTCTTTGCCTTTACTATGGTTTACATGTGCTATAATGAACATGCACATAAATATGTAATTGGATATCCATGTCAACCCAATATATTGCTTCAGCTTTCACATCTCACCAAAGGTGAAACAGGCTCAAACCACCTATGACTAATCAGGTCCTCTTGGTCTTAATTTTGCATTATTAGTGACACTTTTATGCCCTGAAACCAATGATATGAAGTTCTCCAAAAGTCACCTGTATCACTGAATTTTGTTAGGATATTTCTTTATCACAACTGCTAGCTTAAATAATTTGGGAATAAGGAGAAGTATCAGCAACAAAAATGGCTACCAGCAACCAAGAAATATTACCTACATTCAAACTAAACAGTCACGGTTCTATTGTTGTTGCCACCTGTGTAAAAGCATACAACCTGAAGCTGGCGGGGACTAGGTCACAGATATAAATGGCATCAGGGGCCAGTTGAACTATGCAGCATTTTGCTTCCTAACTAAAACTAAAGAAACAAGTATTACAGAATACCATATATATTTTTTTTTTCACTTCATATCAAAAATGGTAGTTTTAGAAAATTTTGATAATGTTCTCAACAAACTATTTACTTGATAAAATGAAAGACTGGATCTACTGGAAGTAGAAATATATATATATGTACTCCATGAGTTCATTATACTGGTAGTCTCAGTTAAGTTATTTTGCTGCTATAGTTCATTCTGCAGCAGTTTCTTGGATGTGGCTGCTATACAATAGCACATTAGCCTTGGCCCTCATGTAAGGCAGTTACAGATAGTGCCCAATATGTCAGTTTATATCAGCTGAAGTTCTGCTCTTGCTTCAACAGCTTTCCATCTTCCTTAATAACAAATTTGAGAAATTAATATGAATGAATTCAGGTTTGTTTGTTTGTTTTTCTTTCTTTCTTTTTTTTTTTTTTTTTTTTTTTTTTAACATAA
>JAWLRI010000157.1:2145992-2172627 GCA_034781795.1 Crypturellus tataupa
TCAGGTTTTTTTGTTTGTTTTTCTTTCTTTCTTTTTTTTTTTTTTTTTTTTTTTTTTTAACATCACACTAATACTAAAGCCAGCTTCGGCATATTTACGAGTTTGTTCAGGTTATAGTCACACAGTGAGTTCTATTCCAGTAAAGCAGTTCTGACCAAAATGCGCATTTGTATTCAGATACATGTATTTCCACAGACAGCCCCAAATGCTGTTTAGTGTATGCATATTTTATTTTAATATTATGCCAACCACATCCTACTGCATGAAGTATCTGCAGGGGGAAAACATGCATACATGATTCGCTTTATTCCTCTTGCTCTTTAAACCTCAATAAAGAAAGAATTGATAAATAGGTCATTTCATATTAAATGTCCCTACCTTTGTTTTTATGCAGGTCACTACCATCCCTCCTTTACTAAAAGCTGACAGTACAATCTTCTCACCAGAAGGAATAGATACAGTGAAATAAAATTTAACTAATATAAAAGGAAACTTCTAAATCATTCTGTTGAAAAATCAAATGCATATTACACCCCAACATTCAACATGCTGTTCAAAGGGCTAGGAAAGCCTAACGGCTGGTGTCTCCCTTTTCTGCGGACATGCTTTGTGGTGTAATCAAGTGCCAATAGAGAGCACAGTCCTTAACAGGAATACGTTCTCTGAGTGTGACACACACACATCCTGAAGCATTGTCTGTAACAAGTCACTGCAACTCTTAAGCTGGATACTACCCACATTTTTCCTTTTTATATGTGTAGGATGAAATAAAATGTTCCAATGATATTGCAAAACTGGAATATTACCTGATTCACTCATTCACATAATAAATAGTTGTAAGCATGGTCATAATAAAAGAAACAATTATTTTACTAAATTATCATTAACTTTTTGAGAATTAAATCTCAATTTTTTCACCTTAAGAGTTAAGAAGTTTTCTTATTGCACGACATTTATAAATAAAGTTTTGAAATTTATGTTAGAATTTGAGACTCTTAAATTCACCATTTTTAGATCCCTCGATTACTTATGTTACAGCCCACAGACTGGAAAAAAAAAAAAAAAAGTGGGTTTCCTTTGGTTAGAAGTTATTAAAAACTTTGAAAAAGTCATTTAAAAAGCTTCCACATTTTATCATGATAAAAAGAAAGTAAAACAGCTATAAAATTTGGAAGTTGAAGATGGTATGAATTCTGGGGAAAAAAAAAACTCGCCCTTGAAAATCATCAAACATAATGAAAAGAGCCAAATCAAACAAATTCAAAAAACAAATCAGAAAAAAAAAAAAGGTTGGGCATAGCTGCTGTCACTAAATGTAATTGAGAGAGGGGGCAGAACTGTGAAGGGAAAGCACCTCCTTCCTTGTGCCACCAAGACACATACTTAGTTGCGCTCACACAGCTCTCTGAGAGCTCCTTCTGCTTTCACAATAAGAAGATAGAAGGTCTTTATAGAGTTAACTTCACAGGAGCAAGGAGGGAGATCATAGGAAAACCTAAGGTGAAAAGTAAAGGGACCCTAGAGATTCCCTACATAAACAGCAGCAAAAAGCAAATCTACATATAAAGGGCTTGTGTATCAGGAACCTGTATATCAGAAAGTCCTACACATTGATATCTAAACTTTTAGGGAAAAAATAGGGTTTAGAACATTTTTAAATAAAATCACATGCAGTTTTAAAGATCTATTGATTTCTCTCTGCACATCTCAAGGTAAGATGGTTACTTTGTAGTTGACTCGATAACATAACAAAGATCTCTCAGGAATCTGGATTTACCAAGGAGTCTTTCTGTACTCTTGAATGAAAGTTGAAAGATAGCTGAAGGTCTTAAAACAACAGGGGTAAATGGTATGTAAGTACATATGCTTAATAACCACAAACTGTAATTATGCAATAATCCCATTTTTCTTCCAAATTACATGTCAATAAATCTTTCCCACTGCACTATAAATTCCAAGGTCATGGACAGAGTTGTTTATTAGCATAAATACAAAGCAGCAAAAGTACTATTAAGCTCTTAGATATAGATATTGCTCCTTTTCTTTTTCTTTCTTTCTTTCTTTTTTGGCCCCCCTTATGGGAGTAAGAAACTTTCTACAAATGGAACACCCAGCGAGTATCAAAAGTTATTTTTAAAAGACTGTAAAAATATTGTGCCTTTTTTGAGTTACTTTGTTAAAGCTTTTTTTCTTTTCTTGTTTTTAAGTTATCCACGATGGAGCATTTTTAACAGCACAGTGTAGTAAAGTAACTTCAAAATAACAAGCAGTCTCCTAAACAGGCAATATAAAGATGCAACTATAAATATGCAAATGTAACATTCAGTATCTTATGATGTACATACTATATTAAACCAACCTCCCAAAATCTAAATAATCTAATGAGAAGTAAATTCAATCCAAACTATTGCTGCTTGCAAATATTGTTTCCATATATATTGCAATATTTTTAGACAGACTTCTACCTGCTTTAGCTGCCAACCTTCTTCTGCAAACTACTTGAGTAAAGCTACTTGAGAGTGCAAGTACAAAAATGACTCTTGAAATCAGGTTATTTCATCAAATCAGACTAGCATGATCAAAGAAATCTCATAATTTTCTTTAGAAGGGCATTTTAAGACCTTTTTTAAAAATAAAATTGAAAAGGTTGTCTCTATAACATTTAAACCTGATTAGATTGACTGCAAATGTAACAAATTGACAATTCTATTCCTTCTTTTTCCATTGTAAAGTAGAATTTTGGGCAATATTTTAATATTTTTTTTCTTTTACCAGGTTATGCCAGGTGCATAATACTGAGTAACATTCATTTTCTTGAACAATAAGATATTTTGTAGTAAAATTGTGCAGTAATAAAATTTTTAAAAAATGACAGAAACGTTTACTTGGTGTAAATACTGAAGTTTCAGTGTAAAATTGTAACAGGATAACAAAATGGTACTCTCTATACTGTGAAATAAGAGATACTATTTGAATTGTGATTATGTGATTCTTACTAGAGAATTTTGAATTGGTGTACTGAACTTTATAATAAAGCAAATATATATATACCAAAAGCTCAAAGTATACATATTTTTCTTACTCTGTTTATTGCTTATGTATTTGCAAGAAAGGCTAATTCAGGAAAAAAAAAGAAGTTTTAACATAGCCCTTTAACAGCTTAGTTAATAGTACAAAGAACTCTTCACTGATGACTATGGTGCAAATTCAGTATTTTTCTAAAGGCCACGTACTGACCGCAGTCCCTCCAGGCAGCTCCCATAGATGCTGATGAATGCTCCAGGCACAGAGCAAAGCAAACACACAGACCCAGCAACCTCACTGACAAGTCAGTTCTGGGAGGGAATGCAGGGGATCAATTTTCTTAACTAGGTGATCCCTAAAGCGTTAAAAATAAAACAGAGCAGCCCTTAGATCCTCAAGGTTAGAGGCTAACCAGAGAAGCAAAACAAGGAGAGCAGTGCAATATTGAGAGCACTGCTCTCAAGATACAAGAATCCCATAAAATGTTTCCTGTCGATAAATAATTGCAATATACAAGTCTGTAATTTTAAAAAGCACAAGCGTGTATTGGCAGACCACGGAAGAGAGACATCTAAGGTGTAGTTTAAGCTTAGACAACCAAAGTGGAGATAAAGTAACAAGACAGTCTTCATCATAGAAAAGAAAAGCAGAAGGAAGCTCTGTACATTTCACAAGTTTGGTCCATAACAGAAATCTCCGTATTTGACCCTCTTGTTATATTAAAAAAGCAGTTGGTGGGAAAAATTACCCATGGAATCTTATCTCTGTCCATATACCTAAACTCCCTGAACTATAGTACAACCTTTAAAAAGGAAAAAAAAGGGGAAAAAATAAAAAAAAAAGCACCAAGGGCCATCTCCAGAGAAAGTCTTCAGCAGACTGAACCCTTTGAAGATTATCTAAAAAATAATCATTACTGGAAGTACATTACAGAGAATGAAATGAGCATCTCACAATATTTTGCAGATAAAGAATGACTCTAACAGAAATACAGGACAAAACTGTCTAACTTGTAGCCCTTTACGATAAGAAAACATATAATCTCTTTTGACTGAGAATATGGCAATATATTATATTTAATTCTTTCAACTATAGAGTTATTTAGGTTCAAAATACACACAATATGGAAACTTTAAAAAAATAAAATATTTACATAATGAATTATGCATTCTGGATTCTAATTCAGAAGGGAGTATGTTTGTCTTTTACATGCTAAATTTGACTAATGAAAAAAATCTATTAGGTTACATGCTAGTAAATAATCACACATATTAATTTCCTTACAGAATTTTCTTAAGTTGATAGGACAGTACATAGAAATGCCTTTTCTTGACAAAGTGACAAAGGAGTTTCGGTGAATCAGGAGTACCCCAAAGGGCTTCCAAATCTTGGCAGTCTTTCCAACTCAAAGTCTCAGAGAATTAAAAAAAAAAGAATCCAAAGTTAACTTGTTTTTATAGTAACTGTGATCTATTCAATTTTTTCTTGCAGTTGTTTTTGGGGAGCATAAAAATCACTTGCTCTTCCTCATGTAAGTGAAATCATTTAACCTTTCTGTAAGTTATAGCACTGAAATCATTTGCAGAAATTACTAACTATAAAACTGACTTGCAAATAAAAGGAATTATATAAACAATTCAAATGATTCTCCAGGCAAAGTATGTAGCTATAAATGTCTGAAAAGGAAAAGCAACAAACCAAGCAAATTCTGTAACACTTTCACCACTCACCAGAGAGCCTGCTCAGGAAAAATATCTACATCCAAGAAAACTAATAGAACAGTCCCATCCTCCATCAAAATCTGATTTAGCGGAATGTGATTCATTAGCAAAGTTCTCCACACTTTCTAAGCACAAAGTCTGTATATAATTTTATAATAATTTAAACAAAATCGTAGTGAAAACAAATCTTCCAAACCTTTCTATCTGAAGAAAATATTTTTGTGGGTGCTACTGAAGTGCTTGGATGAGGTTCTCTTCTCACTCAGGCTGTCATAAATCAAGGGCAGCTAGCAGGGTTAGTCAAGCTTAATGAAGAGTAAATGAGAATAGAATCTAGGCAGAGTATCTTCATTAAAAGACATACTTAAGAGTATTTTGAGGCATATCTGTAGCAAGTCACATGATTTAACATATATTGTACCTGAAACCTGAAAAGCACACAGACTTTTATTTTATTAATTCAATTTATTGGAATTAAGGCATCCTTAAATTAATAGTATAACCTGTATCTCCTATGGATGCCTATGTAAATATCTAACTACAAAGACAGAGGAATCAGAGTTAACTACCTAACTCATCTAATAAAAAAAAAAAAAGAGATGTAGAAGGGCTGTTCAGTTCTATTTAACCTTGAAATGTAATTGGCTATCTTGAATGTCTCTGTAGTATATGCCATTAAGAAGATAAAAATAAATGGGATTAAAATCTGAAACGATAAAGCTTAGAAATTAAGCATTACTCCTTTAATAAACCTAGTTCATGAAAGTATGTGAATACCAAGATATCTCCTTGTAGATTACTATGAAAGTATGGATAAGTTTCAAAATAAGCTATCAAAACTAAGAATGCCTAATATTTGCTTCTATTTTCCTTTCTTCCTCACTTTTACTCCTTGATCAATTTTCATCTAAAATATCACTTTTATAGCACCATATTCCCCAACATTGTAAATAACTTTAGTTTAGACTGGTACTATTTTGTAAATTAAGATGAATTTTAAAATAAATAAATTTCTACATTTCTTCTGTGTAACAGCTCCACTTATTTAAGACTACCTTGACTTACCAAGCTGTAGGAATATTATGTATTAAAAAAGTCTAGAGGAAGGTGAGGTTTTTTTTTTAGTCTACTGCAAAATAACAGTAACAAAAAACTTTTTAAAATCACACAAAAAAATGGATATCCCAAGAGAAAGCACCCAGCAATTAAAACATGAGAGCACAGCACAAACTTCTCCTGTTTTCAACATACGCCACAAATAAAACGTGAGTCTGGTAAGGTGAAAAAAAGGTTTACGACGTTAAAAAACATGATGTGCTGATGTGGTAGGGCTCAAAATAAATAACTTTCTTCTACATTCTTCTACACAAGCTCCTTCTACAAAGGAAGCTCATCTACAAAGGAGTTTGTGTCAGAATATATTTTGCATTTAGGAAGTTTGTATTCTACACATATTTCAAACTCTTTTTTGTATTGTTTTACACAGACAAACTGTAAAAAAAGCAGTAAATCTGAGGGAAGATGGTGATTTAGGAATTATGAATTATAAAATACACATCCTTCACATAAAGATCAAACAACAACCAAGAACACATGGTGTTGTGCTATCACAACTGATCTTTGTTCCTTCCTTGATATAGATTTTAATAACCACATGTGTGATTTTATGCTAAACCTAGTAGCAAACATTGCAGAGAGACACTAGTCAGCATTCTTATCCTTAAACAGAAGCTACGACTAGCTTGAAGTGCGGTGGTTGCCACAGGGCAATTATTTGACAACGGCCCCACAGTTTCCATTTGGGTCGAAACTCTTTCACAGAAAGAACAAGTAACTACAGCATGATACACTTAGAAAAATCAAGTCAGTACATTTCTAAGTGGCAAAAGCAAGTTTCACTGTTAAAGCTCTTTGTCCACTTTTTTAGATTTCAACCTACCATAACAGCTAGATGATGGCACCACACCACATCTTTACAGTGTTCAGCGAGTTACACTCAAGCAAGTGCTTTACAGTAAACTATGGTGGTCCAACAAGCAATAACATCCAGAGGGCTGCAAAAGGAATGCTTTTGGACTCTCAAAAACTTGTATCAAGATGGTAAGTGTTAAAACTCATGACCTATGAAATTATTCAGTAATCTTTAACCCATGTAATATATTTCTTTAAATCTCCATACTGAATGTTAACAATTTATTTCTTAGTTGATTTCCATTGAACAAATGCAAAGAAACTTTTGTATATAAAGTATCATATGGTGAAATGCAGCAACATAAAAAAAACAAACTCTAATGAAGATTTTAAATGATAACATTTGTCTCCTACTCTGTCACTTCTTTATAAGACAAATTTTGAGCCAAGTGTTTCCTGAAGAAACTAAGCACAAGCCTAATGGCTTATACATACTCCAGTTACCTGAAACAAAAATACAATAGCATTAACAATCAAAATGCTTACTTAAATACTAGGCAAATTTAGTTTGTTCTTACATGAAAAGATAATGTCCGTAGCAAGGGATGAACAGGAAGAAATACCACTAACAGCAACAGGAAAATTGAAAATTCACCTTCATATCTTTCACCTTTAACAAAGTAAATATTAATACTACTAAAAACATTTTCTTTATATATGGATTCATAAATCCATGATATTCTTTCTGTTTTTTCAACTGAACACCACTTCAGTCTTAAAATATTCGCACAATTCATCTTGCTTGATATCAGGACTATCAGAGATTTTGATAAATTATTATTCCTCGTTATTTATCATTTCTGGTAGGCAGCCTAAATTCAGTTTAAGTAGGGCACCTTTTTCTATTCATCCAGCACATTCGAAATTGTGACAAAGGTATTCTCTGAACTTATATTTAGGAAATAGATCATTCAGATTTGCAAAAATTCTAATGATCTCTATTAAAATATTATATCTCTGTCTTCCTTCATTTTTCCTTTGGTCTGTAAACACCTCATGATAGCAAAATCTGTGTCTCTAATGCATAATATAAACTGCGAATATTTCACGGATATCAGTATACGAAGACCATTCCAAACATAAAAAAAGTAAATTATATCTTAAAGTTCCCTCTTCGAAGAGTTTGTAGTACCTTAAAATCCCAAAGGAACTCTCATTCACCTACTCTCACAGTATAATTTTTACTTAAAGAATTATTTCTGAACTTTGGTTCATTCACCCAAAGGTAAATTGCTGGTATCTATTGTAGAAGGATAATCATCTTACCTTTACTGTTTCACTTAAGATTTGGTTTTTGTCTGCTTCTTCACTGGAGTGCAGCTCTAGTTTATTATTTAATTCCTGAAGCTGTTGGGCCTGTTCATTCAAAAGCATTTGCGCTTGATGTTCTCGACGTAATGCGTGATTTAATTCTTCACACGCACTTTCAAACCTCTCACTAGTGATCAATTTCTGAAAAAGGAAATAAATTGTGTCTGATTGTGTAACTGTATTTATCTTTTTATACGTTTGACCTTTAGAGTTCCACTTAATAACATATAACATTCTATTCTGAAAGCATGCTCAAGAACATTCTTTTTTTCTTTTTTTAACATGAAAACAAGCCACTAAACACTGAATGACAGATAATTTTATTCACCATAGCTGAATTTCAAGGAAGTATGAAGGCTACTGCAAGCAGTATGTATTAAAATTATTCTATCCAAACCTAACAGTTCAAGTTTTAAAGAATCATTTCTAATGAAGAAATTAGCATTACTAGAACTGTTAGGGAATCAAACTTGATAGAAACAAAGCTGTAGTCAATTTGACACATTTGTTCATATGAACCATTCTACTAGCTAGGAACAGGAAAAAGAACAAAGCTTTTGATATGAAAAAGCAAAACTACAAGGTCCTTCATCTGTACAAGAGGCTATAAACAATTAATTTTGAAATGATATTTTATAAAATAAGATGCAAAATAGTTTACCTATACCAGGAATGGACACACAAAAAAATAGTGGATAAGAACCAGTAGTTTTAGTTCACAGTTCATTTGTGCGTACTAAAGTTACATTTAACTTTGAATCTTCTATTTAAAATGTTATAAAACTTGCATGCCTGAAAACTTGCCTTATCTGACCAATATAGCTGGAAAAAAAAATTACCTAAAAGCCTTGCTTTGCCAATATCCGTATATCAAAGTGACCTTATCACTGAGGCATACTACTATTGTTAAGCCAATCTCTTCTCCATCCCCATTCCTCACTTCTTAAGAGCACCATATTTTTGAACAAATTACAAGTGGTATTAAAAAAAGCATAAGGGATATGAAATTAACTCTGTGGCATTGGAAGCGTTTGATGGGGTCACAGTGATAGGTCTATCAAATAGCTCTCAGGATCAGCTTAGGGCACAGCTATAGAAAATACTGCTCATTCTGGACTGTGGCTATTTCAGATATACTGGGGCACTCGCCAAACACAAATCGGCATACTCATCCACTCATCTTCTCTCATTCCTCAGACATGACCAACTCTGGATGCGACCTACAGAATATAAGCACAGCAGGAGAAGATGCCCAGGGGGTCTCCAGCATCTTGACAAAAAGGGCAGGAATCTCCCTCCTTGCTATGGAGACCCAAGGTACTGGATGGGGAACAAACCGACCGTCAGGCACAATGACACACTGGTGTGCAGAGAACTCCAGCCACAGCGCCGTGGGGATAAATCTCTCAGCACCACATCCATCATCTGCTGTACTGTCGATTTAAGTGGTTAAGCAGCCTTTTTCTAGTCTCTTTTTGCACCTGGCAGATGGTGCTATTTACACATTACTGCACCCACAGTGCTGAAGTAAACCCTTCAACTCCAGCAAAGGGAAGGGGGACTTGGTGTACATAGGCTAATAACAATGTAAAGGGATTATCTTTTTTGCATAAATTCCTTCCCTACAAGTAAACTGAAAGCTCAGTAAAAGACTTCTCACAATATTCAGAAATATCAGTGTGGTACTCAAATACTGCATTTATGCTTTATGAGTTTGTCATGAACATATTCATTAAATCTTCACATTTAAGCTGGCCTTACTCTTCTGAAGTAATACATAAAAAACACTATTCGTACATAAATCATGCCAACATTTTCAACATGTGGAAGAAAAACTAGGTTACTGAAGACCAAACATGTAATTTATATAAAATACCTTGCTGTACAAATCAAAGAGAAACACCTGAGGAAAGATGACTATTTTAAATACATCTGGCTTATAGTTCAGTGACATTTACAAGGTAAGTTTTCTAGAAAACTCTGTTAATAGTAGATTGGTTTTATACTTGTTTTTCCAAAGAACACAAATCAAAATATGTGCAGAAATGTCTCTCCCATAAGTAGTCTTTTCTAAATCAAATATACTTACAGATTGCTTAAACATATTTAATTGCTCTTGTAGGCTCTGGGCTTTGTCAGCTTCTTTTTTCATCTCATTCAAATTCCGTTTGAATTCTGCAAGTTCTAAGCGCAGTGAGCGGCGTTCCACCTCTGCTGTATGAAGCCTTTGTGTGAATTCAAATATTTGCTTCTGCAAAGATGCTATGCTTTTCTGTTAGTAAACGGAAACAATTTCATATGCTATAAAATGTGCTATTTTGGCAATAACATCAATCACATTTAATACCTGAGGAAATGAGACAAAGCTGTCATTTGCCCTCGGTTATCTCAAGTATACACACAAACGCACAAACGTGAAACAGTTTCATCTAGTTTTGAGGGCTACTTAAAAATTTGTTCTCAAGGAAGTATCTGTTTTCAAGGAATTTGCATGATAAAAAGAGATATTCTGAGAGAATAAAAAAAAGCAATCTTTTCATTTCTGTTACCAGAGGAGGGCATAGCATCTTTACTGCAAGATAGACCAGAAAGTACAAGACAGACAAAGAATCTTAACCTTTTAATTAAAGATAATAACACATTTGTTCTTATACGGGACATACAATTTTGATGTAACTTAAAATATAATTCTCAGAATTGAGAATTGCTTCCGTGCTATTGTAAACCAAGCTCTGATGTTCCATATAGGACTTCAGTGTAATTGACTCATACAGATTCTGCAATAAAATTAACAGTACTATCAAGAGAACTATACCATACTATTTAAGTTATCAACCTACTGTTCCCATGAAGTAGCTCTATAAATACGCATACCATGATGGGTAGTCTGTCACATGATCCAGCTTTTAGGGCCTGTGCATTGAGCTTATGCAGTCCACGAGCCAGCCTCTGTACCAAGGAGTCCTTCTCCACGTAGGTAATGCTCCTGCTGCTGTCCAGTGGAACAGTCTCCAGCATCACACTAAGCTTCTCCATAAGTTTTGTAAAAGAGTTCCTGGCTGCACTTACAATCAAGTGTCCAGAAAGCCATGAATTTGGATCTTTAAAAAGTATCAACACAAGAAAGAAATATTAAAAAGATTATTATTGTCACTCAATGAGGGGAAAGAGAGGAAGAGGAGGAAGCAACAAATAATGTCTCCAAATGTCCTCTGTAGGAAATTTCCATTAAACTAGGCATGGAAGAATGAGCCCAAGGGCCTTTCTCTGAGAATTTGTGACAAATTCTGTCTTCAGGAATGAATAAACTGTGTCTGGAAGTTTAGGATATGAAGGGTGAGAAGGATTATAAAGAATGGGATTTGTTTGACAAAGAGTAACTTTTTAGTCGTTTTTATATTTTCTCACAATACTATACATAAGGTTTTCCTTCTTACATCTTTCTTAGATGTTCTAACTTTATAATTTCCAAAACATGTACAACTGATACAGGTTAAATGGAAACCAGGTGACAGGTGTCACATGTAATCACAAAAGGTGAATCACTTTATTGTAATATTTACAATGCAAATTTCTGAGTATTTTCTACCCCCTTCTCACTCCTCAATAGATGACTAAATCATTTGCTGTTCAAAACTAGTGAGGCTTGGTACCTTAATGCCATACTATTTATATTCTGAGACAAGAGAATATAATTTACCTTATTCCAAGGCAATTAAAATTTTACAGCTACAATTACTTATTTCCCCACAGGATTTTGGTAATCATCCTTCTCATATAATGGACTTAAGGCCCCAGCACACCCAACATGTCCTGCTTACTGCTAGATTCGTCAGGTCTGTAATTAATAATTGTGTTTAATGTTGATAAATAAAATTGTCAGTGCTCCTTCCACTAATTGGTATTCCAGATAACAGTTAATAGGTTTATTTATGCCTTAATAAAAGTCTTGTAATTTAGTTTTCCCTCTGCTAGGCAGGTCTTAATCTGTCATTACTTGTCTTATGATACTATCAGTGTAAGATGACAAGCATGGAAGAGCCTATTTGCATTCAGTGTACAGCAGATCTCCTGTTGCTGTAGTGAATTAAAATATGTACTTAAAAGCATAAACAGAAAAAAAAAGATGGCTTTTTATAAGTGAAAAAAAAATTATACATTAAAAAGGTTTCAAGGATTCAAATAAGATGGCTGATATATTTAGCTTTGATTCGTATTATAAAGAATGTCTCATTTATGAGACCCAATTTATCCCTAAGCAAGCAAAATAAATTTAGCACATGATAAAGGCAATATTTCATTTTTTCAGAGCCATCCTCAAACTTGGTTTCAGGCCCATCATTCCTGTGTTCCGGTCGAATGCCATTTTTGAGATCACACTCTCTACAATCCACTGCATTAGCAAATCTCCCCATTCTCCATGTCTAAAATTCTTTCTTGTCTTTCTATGTCTTTCTACTCATCTCTAAAGCTAAAAACCTTACCCAGCATTTCATCTCATGCTTCAGGTATCAAACATTCTGCGACACCCAAAACAAGATGATTTTCCTTCTACCTAGAAGAAAGTGCTACTCTATTGCTTTCTCCACCTGGCCAATGCTCATCCCTTTTTCCTTATGTTGATTTTCCTTTACTTACCACCAGAACAACAAACTACTTTTCATCATTTTAATTCATTGCACAGCTTACACTTTTTCTACCTATCCTTCTGTTTTAAATTCCATCTCTTTTCTTCAATCATGTTGCCAATATTAGATCAAATGTTAAGTTAAATTAACATAAATTTCAAACTAGAACATTTGTATTGTCTTTCATGAAGGACTTCACCAAAATCTTCTTTATACTACACTATGATTTTTGGTAAACATTACAGTGAAGAGCTTGCCAGCGAGCTTCATTTTTCCTTCCACTGCAACCTAATGAAACAGAAGACAGTCTGTCTGCCACAAAACATCACCTCTCTGTTTTATGTGCGTGCAGCACCCACCATGGCAGATCCTTCTCTAGGTTTAGAACTCCCACTTTATCTATAATAAAAATAAATTAATAAAGACAACAGTTTGGGGAATTGTGTTGTGGCATTCTGAAATGATCATTTCCCTTCACAATCACAATTCCAGTTAATCAGTCTAGTTGCATTTTTAATATTTCCCCACAATTTAAGAAACTTTCTCAGGACGGGAAATAAAAAAAGCAAAGAACTGCCTCTGTTTAAATTTTAATGAACAGTGGTTTTGAGTAAAATAGAAATCTGTTGATAGGAGTCATTGATTTCTCTGAAGGGTGAAATGAGAATAAAATGCAATTCCACAAGGAACTGTACAAGCAAAGAAAAGAGAATGTACCCTTTAAGCATAGACATTTTAAGTATCTGCCCACAAACAATCAGGGTATTACACTAAAAGCATTAAATGATGTTAGAAATTACTTAGACAAATACAGTCATGTTGCAAGAAGCAATTAATTTTACATTAAACAAATGAAGAAAAGGGCAATGACAAGTGACAAATTTTACTTCTGTGACAGATGGAGTTCTAGTTTGCTTTATTTTGGGGAAATAAAACAGTCAACAAGAATTAACTCAGTATATTACACAAGATTAACATGTTCATGTTAAGTTTCAAAGAATGAGCAGATAGCTGTAGTCAAACAAACTCAATCTTTATTTTCTCTGACTTACTAGAACAGACAGTTGTTAAAAAAGTATGTTAAAAAATATTAAGCTTAACAAATACACATTTTACCATTTTCCTTCTTCCCTTAAAATGCCACAGAGCACAACACACAAGTCCAAATATTATCTCAGGGATCTGGATTTGGTTGCTTCCAACTGTCTCTAATGACTCCTCAGGACATGGTCATCTCTAAGGCCCTTTCTTAAAACCGTAAACCATTTCCTACCCTAGTTCCACATAGCACTTTTGTGCCTGCTCTCTCCTGTGATCTGCAGTTTAACCTGAGACCAGAAGTGACATCTCCTCAAGATCTGAAGAGAACTGGTGCATCTCAGATGTCTTATTTACATTCAAAAAAAATTAAAAGTAGAAGTACACTTTTGCACTTCTAGGAATGTCATGTCCAACTTTAAATTATTTATTAAAATTTGCCAAACCAAAGATTCTTAAGAAAGGTCGATCCCCTGAGCAAGAAAATCCCATGTAATACATGGGCAGTTAGATCTTACACATCTGTGAAAATGACTGAGATAAGAGTCATGATGAAGGATTAAGGGGTGATGAAAGACTCGCCCAATTGCATCCCTGATGTTACCAGCAAGGCTCTTGCTAATTCTGAGCATCAAAACTGTGTAAAGTACTGAAATATGAAGTAAATTGGGTCATCAGAAGTCTCATATACTTCAGTATGGGAAAATTGGCATGAGGTCTGAAGTACTAAAACTAATGATTTCTGAAAGTATGATTCAAAACACCTGCGATTCAGTGGCTCTTTTAGAACCAGGATCTGATCTGGCTTGACCTGTGTCACCTTAATTTCCCTTTACTCATGTAAATCTTGCTTCCCTTCTCTCAATATTTTTTATTCTGAAATAGGAAATAGAGAACAACTGAGATGAAAGCAATGTAGAGAAAGCAAGTGAGGTCCTGTATCAATCTTCACTACAAAAACATGAAGTCTTTCTTCTCTGTACACCAGAATCAAAAGATGACGCTGCTAGGGACAGGTTTAAAAATTTTCCATAGACAGAGTAAAACTTCCATGTGAAGAGAGACCCAGAAAATTAGGGATAATAGAGTTAGAAACACAGTAGAGACATCAAGTAAGGAATGCTATAGTATGTGTTAGTTGAGTGGTTTTTATTTCTCTCTCAAAAACAAGATAGCAAATAAAAATGAAATAGCAGATGAAAAAATATAACGCACAATGGTCCATCAGAAAAAAAGCAATTAAGTGGCATTGGAAACAATTAGCCATTAATCTGATTAGCAGGAATAACCAAGGTGAAACAAAAAAGGAGTTTTACATCATTCACAAAAAACAGATGTCCATATAGAAATAAACTAATGACAGAGGCACTATCAAAGATAGATCTCTGATCTGCAGCAACTCAGATACTCTCATCACAAACAAACCACAAAGTAAAAGAACTGGTGGATACAGTCTTACTTCCAGGACAGTTATTCTTCATTTCTCTTCTCCTACTGACTTGAACATGACTATAGCCAAAGCAAACACATGTGAACAACGGTGGCAAGGCAGAACTGGGCACATTTCAGCTGCCCAGATCTCCTTCGCAGGACTCTGATCCTGCAGACTCTCCAAGGTGACCTGAAACCCCAGCATGAATCAAACATTGTCTGAAAGCTGCTAAAAACCACTGGAATTCACAGTGGCAATACCGAAATTCAGCTACAAAAAGAGAGAACTGACGCTACACCTTCTCACAAAAGATCTGGCTGCATGACTGGCTTGCTAGCTCTGACAAAGTTAAAATTATTAACATAAGGGTGAAAAATATAAAGCAGCTGAAGAACTTCATGTTTTCAGAATATGAAACATTTCAGAACAGACGGATAGAAAAATCAGTTTCCGATCCCAAATTATGCATGAATTATCAGGATCATACCACATAAAACACAGTAGGAAGTTATTTATTTTTAATTGATACTAGTGATAGGGTTGATATGGCTATGGGTGGCTGGGAGCCACCCGGGGTGAATATGGCTAGTTTTGGGAGCCAGAGTAAAGAAATAGGCACACAAACAGAGAAACAGCATAGGCTTTCTCTGTCACAAAAGCCTAGTCGGGAATTCAGTTAAATGCTTTTTAAACAAGACACCCAGGAAGCTTGTGAATGCTACATCATTACAAATCCTTAAGAACATGATAGACAAATATCTGTAAGCAAGGTGTAGACCTATTTTTTCTTTTATGCAACACAGATATCCAGATGATCTCTAGAAGTATCCTTTAGCCTAACGGACAGAAATTATTAAGCACAGGTAGCATAAACTAATATAAAACTTCAGAAGTTTGGTACAGAATGATTTTGATACAAAATGAGTTTTATACAGAATGAAAATCCTGACAAAGGAAGTCACACAAACACTCTGGGTTTTGTTTGCTGAGGTCTTTTTTATATCTCCTAAAGGAATATATTCTTTAAATTACCTGTTTTGCCAACAATATCCTGTAATTCAGCCACCGAACTAATTATTGCACCAAGAAGGTCAGAACTAGAAAACCAGTTGAGGGCTTCAACACAGTGAATTTGTTCCTTCTTATTTCCTGTAAAACAAAATCATAGACAGCAATAAAACTGAGTAATACAGATAAGGTATATGTGTATCTTTAGCTCTTTCAGAAATTTATCAAAACTAGGTACAGAAACTACTAAATTATTCTTTCTTTGGGAAAATTATGAGTGTATTTGCTATATTTGGACAACTTTAGCTATTAAAACATAAAACTAAACATATCTACTAATTTGTAAAAAGTTCTTTACCATTTACTTTTTTTAGGTAGAAGTATAAGCCAGACTAGTTTTACAATAATAGGAATAGAGGAAGGATTACATAATTTACAAAAAAAAAAAGAAAAAAGAAAAAAAAAAAAGAAAGAAATTCTATGCTGATTTTTATCTGAGTAAAAATGTTAACTTTTTGCATTTTTAATTGGAAATAAACATTAAAAGAGCTCACTGAAAACAAGAAGCCTTGATGTCAGATTATATAAAGTATCATACTGTCTAAAAGAACCACAGAGAAGTCGTGCAGCATCCCACTCTGCAACATGGAAGTCTAGAATATGAAACAGTGCAATTTTGTGTATGTTAGGGCTTAAAGAAAAGTATTTCATTTCAGGGGAGTTTATGACATAATCTCTGACTATTATTTAGGCAGTTAGATCTGCATTCAGTCACTACATTCATCTCTATTAATAAAAAATAATTTTTATTAAACATCAACTGTGTAATTTGACATAACGCTTATCAAGCAACCAATTAACTTACTTGACAGATCACGCTTGCCTTTGGAGTTTCCCACACAAACCAGGATTCCAACACTTTCTTTGAAGCCATCTACCCAGGAGAAGAGAGCACTGCAAGACTGTCCTATGACTTTCAGTCTGTTGGCTGCCAAAACTGCAATAACACCTTTCCGGAATATACGTATCAGGTTTTTGAATTTTCTTTTCTTTATCTTGGCTTCATCTTGCTTCTTTTCCTCCACATCAGAGAGAGCATGTACCAGAGTCCTAATTTCCTGACTGACTAATTCATAGACGGTGACCTGGTCCTGGAGAAGGTCTCTTTGGGTAGACAAAGCACAGGCTCGGCCATAGAGAGGGTACAGGGCACCTGCCATTAGCGCACAAGCTGCCAAGAGAGATGAATGCTCCTTCTGAATCTGTGTTAATGTGTTTTTCACATGTATATTTTCAAGGGCCAGTTTCTCCCGTTTTTTTTCAAGGACGGAAAATCTTTCCTTGTTCTTTTCTGCTATTTCTTGGTACTTCTGCAGGGTGGAGAAACAAACAGAAACAGAAGAAATATTAGCTAGAATATATTATTTAAAAAGCAAACAAAATCACATTTAGATAGATAAAAGCTAACAGAAAATTCATTCTCTTTATTCATGTGAAAATCATTTCACAATTTTTTGTGAAATTTTACAATGAAGTGAAAGGACCATATATTATTAGTCATGATTGCTAAAACACTCTCACAGCCAGCAATTATAGAAATAAACAAAAATGGCACAAGAAAAGCGTGTGTCCACTTCAAATGGATACCAGATTTCTCAAGCTAATTCACCAATACTGGATAGAATACAGGAGACCACTAGTAGAATGAATCTGCTTAACAATAAGAATTATATTGCCTCGTTTCAAGAAGAACATTGCTCTACAAAGGAGAGAGGAAAGTTAGTGTAAGAGAGAGAGAGGGGAAAAAAAAGAGTAAAGAAAACTCTGGAAGATAGAACTAGACAGATTGGTAGCAGCTGGGAAAGGGGAAGTAAAGGTGATCTCTTAATTACTTTGTAATCAACCCCCTACTTATATATTCACAGATTAATTAGGTCTCATACAGAATTGTGTTTTCTAGAAAACAGTGTAGGACTCATTATTTTGCTCTATTTTGAATTGTTCCATGACAGATTTTTCAACTTACTGAACTTTTCTCTGAATGGTGTAAATAGACAAACAGGGAGATTTGAAGCAGTAAACTACACTATCAAAATGAAGACGTTAAAAAGCTAGGCAATTCCAGAGTTAAGATTACTTGTTTCCATTTGATGATATTCATTTCTTGTCCAGAAATCTAGACATTAGGCTGGGAGCTCAGAAATCCTAGACCAGTTTCCTGACAGTTCCTCTGTGACTGGAAAAAATACTTAAGGCTAGATTTCAACAGCATCCAGTGCTGTAGGTAAGTGACAATTCGTAGGGACTTTTCTCAAAGAACACACAGGTTCAAACGAATTGCTTAAGGTCCTTTTACAATATATGGACATAACTAGGTAAATTAGAGTGGAATGAAAAGTCAGTATGACAAAGAAAAAGACAGGATTGCCTTAAACTTCGGTTCCCTCTCCTGAAGCCCTACACAGTTTTGTTAAAGAGCAGGAGTTATTTCTTTAGGCAGAGGCAAAGGACAAGTAAAATAGCACACATGCACTCATACATCTGCTTTGCTGCAGGGCCAAGAATCACTGTCAAAACCAACTGGATCAGGGGATGCCTTAGGTTCTTCTTCCGCCTCCACCCAACAATGGGGAAGAAGTACATAGGCTCCCCCTGAAATGGAAACACAAGATCCCAAGCAGTCACTGTTTCAGAATGTCAATTTTTTTGAAAGAGTTAGAATTTGAACTGGAAGAGGATGACAAACTTGTAAGTCTTCCTTTTTACAACAAGTATGCACACACACACACACACACACACACGTATCAAATTATAAGCAGATTAGTTTTACAGATGATTTCACCATCATTTGAGAGAATGGAATATATAAAACCTGAATATTTGTAAAGCTTTAGCATTCAAACACCTCCAGCTATACACAGTTGGATTGAGTAACTAAAAGATTTAATTTCAAAATGCTATTTACAGGTCTTGTATGTCACTCTCCTACTCCAAAATTAAACACGAACATGTATAATACTTTCGGGGCTACTACATTATTTACAATGTTTGATTTTTAGAAAAAAAAAAGAAAAAAGATTGCTGGAAGGAACTAAAAAGATAACTTGAATTTAGAAAACATCTTTTGGCTTCTGGCTATCACTTGTTACAGGCAAATGTTTAGGTAAAAAAAATATATATATGATCCCTATAGGACTGTTGAGTACCAAAAGTAACACTCACTGCTCTGGCTGTTTAAAGCTTATTCTTTTTTTGTTTTAAATAACATTTTAAAGCTTACTGTTGCACTGTAATATGCAAAAGTCATCAAGACAATCTTCATGCAAAATTATATAGTCTTCCACCTATATGAATTAAAAAAAAAAAAAAAAAACACACACACACAAACACATCTAATTTCCAGTGACTGATAACTGTCTTTCTCTTATTGTATATTGCTTCTCGTGTCTTCTTCAAAGCTTCAAAGTACAGTTCTTGCGAGGAACATATATTTTTCTTCCTAGGCTAGCAGGCTGATTTCCTTGGGTATTTGAGCTTCGAGTTTTTGGTGTAACATAACCTCACCAAGTTACTGAGCTTGGTGGGCTCCAGAGGTACTCCAAAACTAGATGCACCCTCAGGAGGCAGAAACTATCCTATTTGTTACGTGATCCCTATCCTTTATAATGGCAAATAGATTGAATTGGAAACTAGAAATTTAATGATATTTTGACTTCAAAAGGTTTTCTTTTATTTCAGCTGCTTTGCTTTATACTACAACACTGATAGGGACAATTGTAAAATATCACAGCCTTTAGATCATTTACCTGTCTTGCCCTAAAAGCAAAGCAAACTTTTTTATCTTAACAAAAATAAAAAACAATATGAGACATCTCTTTCTCCCTGGAGGCTTTTTTCCCTTTCATATTTAGCAAACCTTTTATTTTCCTGTTGCAATTAGCACTTTTTAAACTAGATGTAGAATTCTTCTCTCACAACATCTTCTCGCCTATCAGTATAAAAGCCTTACTATTTTAGGTGGATGACACAAAAAGCAGGGACAGATTAATAAATGTCTAAATAACAATCAAACATCCGATAGTTAAAATTCAGAGGACAATTCCTGTGAGACTGCACACAGTTTGAGTAAGTAATTTATGTGAGGCCAAGGAACAGGCACAAAAACACTGCAAATGGACACCAAATTAAGGGGACTCTGCTCCTAAAAAGGGTAAGGAAAAAAGGATATTTGTTTTAAGCTCTGATGACAGTACGGAGACCATGGACAAAACAGAAGCATCTATTGAGTCTTGTTTATTGCTGATCTGCTTTGGCCTCCTTTTGGAGGCCTCCTTTGGCCTACAAGAAAAAAAAGTGAACCCGCTTTCTGCCCACATCATCCAACTAACTAACAGCAACAGCTTGAAGCAGTACTTGGCAATACCTACAGACCCACTTTGAGGTCAGGGACCCTGAATAGCATTGGCTGGGGACAGAGGCACTTGCAGGCGTCAGTATTACTAAAACTTCTGAATTGCAAAGTTGTATTATAATCAGGAGCCTAAGACGACCATTTTGAAAAGGCCTCTTAATTCGCTGAACTGCTTGTAAGGAGCATCAGGTCTTTGGATGGAAATACAGCAATTGATTGCCACAGTTTCTTTATTGTGCTGGAATAAACATGCTGAAGTGGCAAGATCCCCAGCTCTGGACCTAGCTGCAACTTGCACTTGTCTTCAATCTACTACCTGAGTAACATCAAGGTAAGAAGTATACTTTGGTGCCTTGGTTTTTACAAGAAAGAAACCCAGGCACACAGGCTGGAAAGGAGTTGTGGCCGGAAGGTTAGCTGTACTCATGCACCAAAATTTATGTGAAAACTATCCATTATTTTTATGATCAGCACTTTTCCTTAAAATTCAAGTGTATCTACTGATAGATGCTATTTATCATACTACATGTATTTCCAAAGCCAGGATTACTAAATATTCTAACATGTTTTCAAAAACAGGGCCACGTTTCTTCTGCTGTGAATCTTCCACAAGCCCCTCCTGCCCTATCATCACTTGTTCAGCATATCGAATGTAAATACCCCACAGCCTCATCATTTCCTGCCCTCGCTCAGAGGAAAATAAATATGGATCAAGACCTGGCTGCTAAAACTTGATTGCAAGAAATGGTGTTCAACCATCTCGACTTTTAGGAAATAATTTACACCTTGTAGTTTTCTTTAGACAACCTCACCTTCTGACTGCATAGGCAAGTATGACTAGCAGGTGAAAAGACCTGCTACAAAGATAGTTAAGTCTTATGAAGAGCACAGGACAATGTGCACAGGACAATGACAGGTCCAGCACTGGGCATCATGGAGTCCATGGACCTCAGTAAGGGAAAATCTTTATCTGGAGTTAGCAGGTCTAAGGCCAGTCACAAGACAGAAATCTACAAGAAATTAGACTGTCCTCATTCTAAACTGACACTAAACTGTAATGAAGTCAAGCTGGAACATGAGCAGGTGCAATGAGGAGACGAAATTCTGTTGTATCATGCAGATGCATGTGGTCATGGTGTTGTTACATTAAAACACTCAGCTTGTACTCCAATACGACACTTAATTCGCATTAGAAGGCTTGTCCGAATGTTTGCAAAGGGAAGCATCTCCTGTTCAAAAACCTGTCGGTTTCCTTCTAGCGAGCTGACTGACAAAGCCCTTTCCCAGAGGCCCTGTCTCACCACAAGCGCTGCCCACAAAACTCGCGCGAGCAGAACGGCAGGTTCAGCACCATCCTCCAAGCCAAGCTCTCCCCGTGCACTACAGCTCTGGCGGAGCTTACACGGGCCATTATTTCATATGGTATTTATGGCAGGTAGGAGTCTGCACTGCCAAACCTCACTTTTTTTTTTTTTTTAATAAAAAGGAAGTCTATTTTTTAAAATTAAAATAAACCTTCATTCTTTTCATATAATTTTGTATCAGTCTTTTTGCTGATGACGATCTCATGAAGTGAAACTTCTAGATAGTACAGGAACTTAATGAGTCTGGATGCTAGTTATTCCACTTATAGGTCTGTTCTAGCATTGCCAGTATCCAAAGGTAAATCAGACAATAAATACATCATTCTTCTGATGCAGAAAGTTCCAGACAGCAATCACAACAAAGCAAAGCTTGATTTCTGTATTCCATTTGATCACAAACTCTCTACAAGGTTGTGGCTACGAAGACACTGAATTCTGGTTGTAGAATGACAGGGGAAAAAAAATGGAGTGTAAATAATTTTTCTAGCAATTACTGCTTGCTGCCCTATCTGTATTGTTCCTATATTCATCCCATGGCTAGAATGTTTATATCTAAATGTATCCCCAAATGAACCCCCAAATGAATCCAAAACACTGTTACTCTACAGACATGTTGCAAAGCATTAATACTGAAAAAACAACTGCTGCCCTATGTAATTCATACAGGAAATAATGTTCATCTTACAGCTTTAACACCATCAAAAAAAAATGTCATCAGCAATTTCACAACCACATTAAATAACATATTTCTGAAATGTTTTAACAAGGACCCATATATTTTCTATAATGAGAGGTTAATATTAACAGAATTATCTGCGTATTTACTCTAAAGATGTACTAATTAGCATAATGCTCAAACAACTCTAAATTGGTTAGGAACTCAAACTATGGAAATAATCCATTAAAAATTTACAATAAAAAAACAATTCAGACTTCACAGCTCCAGTATAAGTACCATACCTGTGCCCTTGCATGAACTTCCCCTAGGAGACCAGAGTACTGCTGCTCCAGATCCTTTTTCTGTTTCTCCCAGCAGCTTTCCTGTGCTTTCATCTGTTCAGCCATTTTGTTAAAAGCATCTTCCTGGGTCTGCTGAAGTTCCTTCATGGTATCAGACTTGTTCTTACAAACATATTCTAGGTGAGATATCTGTTGTAGGTATACGTATATATTTTAATTACCTCCCTTAAAAGCATTTTTGCATTAAGTTTGCATATCAGCTTAAGCACAGACATTCAGTATAAAACCTAAACTGTAATTTCTTAAACGTGCTCACTAGAAGTATTTAAAAGAACCCTCCTTACAGCTCATTTCCTTGAATCTTGGTAAAAAAAATCAAGAACTATTTTGGAATAAAGGGTTTCTTACATTTTCAACACTGCCAGCTTTGCATATCCCCTTGAAGATGAACTATTGCCTTTTCTGCTTGGACTGGACACCTCCCTTACTAATTTCAGGACGTGAGTATAAAGTCTTGTGCTGCTAAATTAGTATTTCTAGCATAGCTGTTCTCTAGCAAATTATACAATGAAATATTAGTCCTTAGTTTTATATTGCAACTTATTGGAAAGCCAAGACATTCCAGATATTATTGAACATTAAAAAATGTATTTCTTGCAACTATCTCATTATTTTATGATATGATTTCAACAAGCAACTAGGGCTTCACTACATGATTTAACATTGCAGCTACTACTCAGACTAAATGGAGGAAAGAATAAAGGGAAGACCTCTAAACACAAATATCTACACTTTTACTTTGGTATGCAGGAATATCAACAATATTCCTTTCAACATGACCACATAAAACTTCATGAGAAAAACAAAAGTTGTTTTCAGAAAACACTGCAGTAGAGAAGCAGCACTGCCCCCAAACACTATAAAGCTGGGCTACCCCTGTCAGTAGAAGAGCTCTGCGGAGCAGCCAACCAACCTCAGTTACTAAATTTAAAAATAAACATACTAAATTTAAAATAAATATTAAATTTAAAAATAAACAAACAAACAAAAAAACCCAAGAGACACAATTCCTTCCCATCGCTACCAACAACCCTTTTCTATTCACTCCCTTCCCCCCAAACCTATTCACTCCCTTCACCATCACCTCACACACAAACAGAAATGTTGCATTTGGGCACGTTTTGCATAATCCACAACTCATTTTAAATTAACCCTCTTTAGTTATTACCACTGATTGGGATATTTGCTAAGATGGGCAGAATCAAAATTATTTAATGTAAGCAACCCTATGCCTGTACTCAAGCCAAAGAGCTGTGATAATTCCAGCAGATGAGGAACTTATGAAACAGTTTTTCTCGTCCTATCCGTTAAGAACAAAACATCGGTGCGGCCGAGACCTGGAATCTTTTTAACAGACCACAGCAACACCTGTGACCCGATCAATGAAACCAGGACATGAACAGAAATCCCAAAGAGTGGCATATGTTAGTCTGCAGAGCCAGCTTATGGTATTGAACAAGAAGCCCCTTAAAATATATATTATTAAAAGTAGGTCTTTGGGCAGGGAGAGGAAGGGACATTTATGCTTACTATCATTAAACTGACTCAGGAAAGTGCATCTTTTCCTTGAACAAATATTTATTAAATACAGAGAAGCATTTTAAAAATAAATATTTTCCATTGTATTTATGGATATAAGAACATAATTGTTATAACCAAAAAATTATAAGGTAAGAAAAAAACACAACAGCATTTTTTCCAAATAGTACCTCTCAATATTATGCATACATTTTAAAGATGGTGTTCCTGGAGTAAGTGCATTTTGTTTCTCTTTTATGCTAAAATAAAGAGTTGCTTTATTAGTGTAAATGACTAAGTTCTTTGAATTGCTTCATCAGTAAGATTAATTTATTTTCTTTTAATTAGGTCCCTATGGCTAATATTGGCTAGTAGTATTAGCATGTCCTGCACAGAAAATGGAGCTTAGAGACTTCATACAGACTTCAGTCACATTTACATGCCCACAGCAATGGCATCAAACTGAGTTGTAGACAAGCCATAATTAATGGTATTGAATTATTAACGTCCAAATTCTTTTTGAAATAAGATGAATGTCAGTCCCTTTTAATGATACTGTGATGTGGACAAATGTCACTGAATTTAATAGAGGTAGCTGGTGCCTAAGGACACTTACCTTCTCATTAGCCCTGTTAAGGTCTAGGATCAGGGCATCAACATTCTCCTGTAAGACTGCACAAAGCTCAGGCCAAGAGAATCTATCCAGGATGCCTTCTGGTTGTTTTATAAGCACACAGCCTGCTACCAAATGCTGATACAAGTTGTGAAGGAAGGTTAGCTTCTCCTGAGACAAAAAAAAGAAAAATTAACTGCTGTATATAAACCATGTTAGAAACCAAAGAGATACATCACACATGTGGTAATGTGAACTGCACAGACCTGGAAAAAAAACAATGTAAAACTCACTTTCAAATCTTTTAAAAAGCAATACTGTTAATATCTGTAATCAAAACTATTAATGCCACTGCTTTATGAAATTTGTTTGATTAAGCATAGCACATAAATAGAGACAGCCCAACCCTGCAGTGTGACTATGACTTGATATAAATAAAATTTTGAGTGCTATTAAAAGATGTAATTTAACTGATCATGTTAACACTTTAAGTTTCATTCATAATGCACCCCCTTCCAATATCTCTGCACAGCACACTGAACATGGACTAACTGATACGGCAACATGAAACAGACTAAAACTTTACATCACCTAAGTTCTTTCAAAGCTCTATTTCCATTTTTTACATACACTTACTACGTATGTCCCAACAGCTTGACAAAATAGTTTTATAGTTCTATCACTTAAGTTCCAAAAGCCATGTCTCATCCATTTGTATCGATTTTAGTCAGAAGTATAATAAACTGATGCATGTTATAAATAATCTTCAGTAACAGTAACATGTGATGCATGATGAACATATACGCAAGCTCAGACTCTTTCATTAAGACAGTACAAAGTTACTTGCCAAAAGCCACAAGAAACAGTCTTTACTCAAAGCCAAATAAATCAGTGGAAAGGTCCCACTATTTTCTATGAGACCTGGATGAGTCCTTGCATCAAGAAATAATAGAGTTAACAACTATAAGGTTAAATAACTATTTTTTTTAGAGCCCGCTGCACTGTGCTCATGTCATAACTGTGTAGGCCAGAATTATTTTATTTTATATTGAGCAATAAAGTATTTTAGTTTAGTTTAGTTCAGCTTTGTTTCTAATGAGTTTTCTAATTCCCCAAATAAAATCCAGTGTGTCACCAGCATGATATTTTTGATAAACCAAGGATGATCATTATCCATTTGGCGTGAAGAAAAAAAAGGGATCTCAAGGGATGCACATGTTGAATGCAACCACAATACTGTAGACATGCTGACTTTACAATACAGTCAGGCTTCAAGTTTCTTTCACTTTAATCATTATCTGATGTGAATAACAGTTCCAGCTGCTTCATGTGGACACTATTTAAATACCAGACTACAAGAGAGGTGGAAAGAATGTTTCCTTTTTACTCAGTTGGCATCCATGTTCAAATCTGTGCAAGTAATGAGCTCAAGATGCAGGACAACTCTGATAAAGAACTCCACTGACAGAGCTAGGTGCTGAACTGTTTTATTGAGAAGGAAAAAAAAATTATATAAAAGAGAGAGAAAGCTGTATCGGTAAACAAATAAGGAAAGAATAGTTCTAAAATTAAACCT
>JAWLRI010000157.1:2173608-2211604 GCA_034781795.1 Crypturellus tataupa
AAAGACTTTCCCTCTGGAATTCAGAATTGGGCTAATCGTCCTAACTGAGAATGCAAAATGAATGTACACGAGTCTCCAAATGAAGGACTTGCAGAGCTAGTGAAAGGTTTACTCTCATTATTCTCATAAATAAATCATAGCCCGGTGATAAGAGGACTGTGGTCAGCTTTGGGGAAGAACTGCTACCCTCCAAACTTTTTGTTATCTGCATGATGAAAAAAAAAGAAAAAAAAAGATGACGGCTCCCTTTGGAATTTGATTGTGGGGAGAAACTAACAATCAGAAATTGTCAGAATTATCAGTATTGCCTTGTCAATAACAATCTCACATGAGAAGCAAAGAATGTAATGTATTACCCTTTCAAGTTAAAAGTTAGTTGAGATGGATGCTTCCCTAAAAGCACTGAACTGCCATTTCCAGTCTTGCTGAAGTTTGTTGAAAGTTCAAATGAAGGCATTGTTATTTCCATAAAATCACAACTACTTATAGAAGTCTATGTAAGAAGCTTACTTCTCTTTTATCATATACTGAAGAGCTTTAATTTTGCTTAACTAAAACATTAAAGATTTTTTTTAAATATTTTAGATTGGATCTAGTTTTTACTCATATTGAATTTATTACTGAAGACTTAAAGGAACCAGAAACAAGTGTCCTGCACAAAAAGCAGCACATCCTATGCTCAGTGAACTCAGCTTTTGCATGAAGAGTGCACATATTGGTTGCAATAGGTCTGCAAAAATTCTCAGGTGCTTTACAAAGGTCTTACAGCAGAAGCTGAAGTCTTAAGTGTTCCGAACATAAATTAGTTAGTACAGAAAGTTCAGATCAGATGACAAGAGATCATGTACATGTATAAAATAACATTAAAATTCAATGAATGTTGCAAAAGCGTAGCACATCCCCAGCAAAAGTTTCTGAAAAATGTTGGAAGCAATCAACTTTTCTTTTGGCAGTAATAAAACACTGCCAGTTTGAACATTAAGTTTAACAGAGAATTCAGGACTTCCTCACTCCCTTAGCCAGTGAGGTTACCAGACAGGACATTACAAAACTAGTGTGTCAGCCAAAAAGAGAGGCAAAAAAACAACTCTTACTGAACAAGAGTTTTAAGTATTTTTGCCAGTTACTCACAACAGCATTAGACTGCACATTTTACAGCTGTCAAGGATGATCTATCTTACACAAAATCTGACTAAAACATTTGTCTGATAAAACAGAATAAAATTTAATAAAATTTGTTTTGTATGAACAGAAGGAATCAATTAAGTGCATTTCTCATTTTTAGTTTTCTTGAGAAAAAAAGATACACAGAGTTAAGAGAAAAATGTTAAGGCTGATTCCAGTATAAAACAATACTCTGCAAATTGATAAAGGATCTCAAATTTTTATTTCATAAATACAACTATTGAAATGCTCCATTATGTAGATTTAGATATGTTGTAACCACGATAATTACAACATGACTTCATACAAGTCCTGTATCTTAAATAACCTCTTTAATAAAATGACATGGTATAGAAACTTACTCTGCTAAAACAAAAAGAATAACACGTAACCATGAAGATATTTCTTGTAGGACTTTCTACTTCTATGCTAAATTCATAAATCCATACCTTAAGGTTTTGACTTTGAGAACATATTTTCTCCTTGGATACCTCAAGCTCTACTGACATCATTTCATACAAAGTCTTGATTTTCCCAAGCTGTGGAAAAATAAGGAGGACAAACACGCTTTTACCAAAAAGCTACATATAAAGTACAAAGCACCAATTTTATACATATATATAGTAAATAGTAATAGTATATAAATGTAAAAAAAAAAAAAAAAAAAGACCCTACACATACGATAGCAATAGTATATTAATGTAAAAAAAAAAGAATTCAAATTCCTTTGACAATGTATAGACTGATTAATGTACTATTAACAAAGCACTACATAGCTTTTTAAAAAGATTCAAGGTAAAAGAACAGGCACTAAATTCGTTAATTCAGCTTACTATTAACTTTCCTATCATTTTCCAAAATGCCTGACAAAGAGGAGGACTTTGAATCCAGACTATGATTTGAGAACTATTTTTAAAAAATAATTTTTTTAAAGTCAGTAGTTCTTTGAAAAAAAATGCCAAAGAGTAGTCTCTACTTTTTAATAAATGCAGGATAGTAATCACATATAGCTAACGGCAGCAGCGTACCCTAACAAAAGCACGGTGACCTTCAAGACAGTCCATGACCACAATATGTACTAGCTTTACTCTTCTAAATAAATAAATAAGGTAGTTGCTTCCGTGGTTATTTATTTTGTGCATCACATCTCTGTCTCTAGTCACCTTATGCTAAGATTAGCAATGTTCAGGTCTGAAATGAGGCATCTCACAGAGACATGTTGGTACTTCAGCATTCAGGAAGAAACCAAGTAACATATCTCATTCATAAATTTAAACATTACTTGCAAATTATATTTTCTTTTGATGCTGATCAGGAGACATGAGCAGCTTTAGAAATATTTGTGGCAAATTATGCAAAACAATCAAAACATTTCAAAGGTTCTTTTTATTTTACTAGCTTCCTTTCTCTCTCCAAACATTTTCTAGTCTCCATATAATATTTAAAATTAGAAGCTTTTTCTCTCTTTTTCTTCTCTTATAACCTTCTCTCTTTTTCTTCTTTTCTCTCCTTTTCTTCTCACTCTTATACCCTTCAGTCACACAAGCAAAATTTATCATTTAATATTTAACACTGCAGTTTAACGTGACACATGACAGGTTCACCAGCATTTCATGTATACACACAGGTATATACTTAGATTAATAATTCCATCAATATGTGGAGTCTTGTTGGAAATTCTTGTACAAAAGACCTCAAACTACTCAATGACTACTCAAAACTAAACCCTTGCTGTTGCATTAAGACATTCTGTTTTAACTGCACGTCTTTTGCAGCCCAATTTACTGTATTATTAAGCCAGTTTATTTACTAAGCACATCTAATGCACAAAAAGCCAGCAGCAGCAGTACCTATGGGGGCAAGGGGAACCAAGAAGGACAGCGCTCTGCCCTTTCTGTGCACCATGGAGGATCTGGCTCTGTATGACAACCTCGGGGTCAGTCACACGCGGTCCTACTGGGAAGCCTTGTGGCAGGTCATCAGTCGGTCCCGCGCTGCTTGCGGTTTATTTTCCTTGACAGTTCATTCCTCTTGCTGTCAGAGCGCTCTCGCGGCCGCCTCGGCAGCCACCCCGTGCTCTCCCCACGGCTGTCCCTGGCACGGCTTCCCAACAAAGCGCCGTGCCCAGCCAAGGCCTGCTGAGCCGGCGCTCCTCCTCCCGGCAGCACCTCGCTGTGGGGCGGATGCTCGGAGCCGCTCTGCAGCAGCCCCCGGGCCGGGGCCTCGGCAGAGCCTCCTAACTAGCGTGCACATCGGCTCTCTTATCTCACTGGGAGAGACCTAACGCTGCTTGCTGTTTACAAAAGTGTAACTGTTTCCATGGCCACTTGTTTTCGTGCCCCTTAGAACAATCTCTGAGGTCTTCCGGGAGATGGTTCTTTTTCCAATAAAAGCAACAAGGCTATTGCATTTTTTTAATGTTGTCAGCAACTAGTTAGACTATGCATTTGTCAGAACAACAGACAAAACATAGAAATGAGAAAATGTCAGGGCTAGCATTTTTTTAATCTTGCTACACTTTGTTCTCCTGTATTTGTCGATTTTATGCGGCAATAAACTAATTACAATTTTGTACAGAGAACTTCAACAGAGTACAGCTAACTTCTTTCTACGGTCTTTAAAGCTACAAATTCATAAAACATTTAAACTCAAGAGGATTAACTGAATCACATTAGCAATACAAATGAGAAAATAAATGCAAGATTGTGACTCTTCAGTTAGGGAAATATAAGTTTACTAGGACTGCACAGCAAATTTTTTTTGTTTGTTTGTTTTGGAGGGAAGGACTCTGAAAATTTAAACATTTAATATGTTGTTACCTTGAATACAGTATTGTCAAGGTACTACAATTCTCGGAGTGGATATTATTGGAAAAACAATGATATTCCACAAAACCTTTTAAGACTATTCTGAAGGACACAAGAAATAAGTGACTATAGAAATAACTATACTTTCTTAAACAGCATGTATTATATCTGAAAACACATCAGAATAGTACCATAAAGAGCCTCATCTCAGAAAATTACTCTGCTTCTTAAATGCACACAGGCACGTTTACATATTTGATAAAGAACAACTGTTCAGGTTCATGTGTTGTATATTTAATAGTACTGTAGTACAATCTACGCATCATACTCTTGCATCACCATTTTTTAACTGAAATTTGTAGGTAGAAAAGACACATTTTCATCAAAACTTACTGAAAATAACAACTCCAACGATTTAAAAAAAAAATGAATGGAACACCAATCCCCCCTCTTCCATATAAATGAAATATTACTGTAGGGCAGGCTTAAAGAAAGACTAGTGACAGAAATTATTTCTGCTGTCAGCTCAACATTCCCACTCTTCTGACCTTTGTTACAAGCAAAGAATATGTATCGCTGCAGGCCGAAGGCAACACATCTAGAGCCAAACAGTGCAAGTGTTACCTCATTAGATGTATCTTCCAGCTTGTTCTGATAATCTGTCAAGGTACACCTCAAAGTCTCAAGGACAACAGAGGGGCTTGGAGGTTTATCTTTGTCCTTACAAGTGCCTGCAGAAAAACACAGAATGAAAATTAAGCCCTGAAAGCCTCAGAGAGAGAAGACTACTCACAGTGGAGAAAGGTATTAAAATCAGGTAGGGCTACAGTGACAACACAAAACATTGAACAACATCCCTGTTTCCCACAAGCTATGAAGCTGAACAGCCCTGCTTCCATAACAAATAGCGCTGACAGACATTTGTATCTTGTACCGCTAACATAAGACACAGAACTGCAAATTCTGGATTACATTCCTACTTAATGTTTTCAGTATGCAGACTTGCATATAATTTCAACTGTGGTCAAGTCTTGTGTCATTCATTCAGATCAGCCAACGTTAAAACCACACAGAAATGCACTTTGAAAAACACGCTGCCTGAAAGTTAAGTATGTTATATTTTTCCTGCCATTATTTTGCTGTTGTGACTAAGCATGCATATTATAATGTAGTACTTCATTTACTCAGAGCTTCACGGAGCCAAAGATCACATGACTATGTTATGCTTGGAGAGATCTTAAAAACCCTTTAAATGATCTTGAATTTCACTCCAAAGGAAATAATAAAAAAATTTTATTATCTGTCTGCAGAGTCCTACATAATGTTTCAATTATAAATCTTAAAGCTGATATAACCATTATATACACACTACACTTATTTATTAAACCTTCAGACGAGACTTCTGATCTACTTGCCTTAATTAGGGACATATGAACATAGGTTTGAGCATTCCAGAGCTAGTAGTACAATGTGCTAAGAAAGCAAAACAATACTATATTGATCAAGAGGTCACAAGATGTCAGCTGATATTAAATTTCTAAGAACAGCCTCTTTACTTTTTCTCATGTTAGAGCAAAACAGCAGGTTATTGACAGATTCTTCTTCCTCTCCATGGTTTACAGAACTATGCAGCAGTTATAGATATATTTTGTAACAGATGATTATTACCACTTTTCCTCAAGTGTTTAATAAGCTTTACAAACTTTACCAAAACCCAAACACCATGTTTATAATACAAAAGAAGAAGCGTGAAATCAGAGGCATCTCACTTCCAGTGATGCTAATCAATCATAACTCCCGGTAGAACTGAACGTGTGTACAGGTGTTTACACCACCCCTGAAGGGCAAAGAAAGCCGTCTGAAAGTCTCTGAGCTGTTCACTTAGTGTGTCTCAAAGTCAAATCATATATTGAACTCCAAACCTTTCCACTGGGCAGCCATAGTCATCCATAAAATTTTGTTAGGCAGAAAAGATGCCCTAATGATCTGGCTAGATGACTTTTTTAAGCATTCTCTGGTAGGTGTGATCTAATAAATATGACATTCTATTCAAAGCATTATGCATAAGTGATAGCATTGTTCTATAAGCCATCCATAGGGGCACCAACAGCAGTCAATAGAAAAATAAGTATGTGTGTAAGTGTGGAAGTATTGAGAACTGCCATTCTGAAAATTAAACTACAAATTAATTACCCTTGCCGGCTACTACCCTTGCCGGCTACTTTCATAATACCAGAAAGCAGAGAATATTCTGTACTGAACACAAGTTTTTCATTTTGGCACTTAACAGCTAACTGACAAGTCAATTCACACTTAGTCAAACCAACCTGAGTTTGGTCTGTCATTTACGGCAGAGTTGCAATACCTTACAATACTACTGATTTTATCACTTAAGCACAGGTAGGGTTATATATGCACAGGACTCCAGCATTGTACTCACAGAAACATTAGTGACCTATCTATTATAGGACCAACATAAGAACATTTTGCAGTCATCTTTCTGCATAGAAATGAAATATCTCTCTTTCTTTCTTCTTGCAGCTCTGAGACGCTGCAGCTCACAGCTATATTACTGAGTTTAAAATAATACTACAAGTAAAGTGAGTGATCCCACCTTTTTTATTAAGTTAAATAATACATCAACATTTTTGAAGCCCCGAAGTGCAATGCTGTCGCAGAAACGATATTTAGATCAAGTTTGCCAAGAACAGCTTTTGCAAGGAAACTTACCATCCCAGTATTCACTCGCTGCCTTGGCTGCAACGCTGTTTTCTAGACAGCCCAGTTTGCCAACAAAAATAGCAGATTCTACCTCCCTGTACTAGATGAAGTTGTTTTCAGCTAGAGGCTATTGCTCTGATTCTGGCCAACTGCCACCTGTCTCAAACAACAATTCAAGAGAAATGCAAAATAATCCAAACACAGCTGTCTTGCTAGGTCTATTTTGCCGATAAGAAATAATAATTAGATAAATAAATAAACAAAATAAAGGCAATTGCCGATATCACTCAAGAGAACTTTAGGGCCAAATTTCAGGGAAATGCCAGATTCAAGTGGGTAACACTGTCAATTCACTTTTTCAATATTCCTGGAATCACAAGAACATTTTTGCCTTAAATAACAAATCAAAGTTGAGCGCTAAACTTGTAGCTGAGTAACCACAAAATATGATAAACTGAACATCATACCTATTGCCCAGTAGGGACAACAACATTGAGAATACTTTTAGAATATTTGAAAATGAAGAAGATACAGCTTTGTGGTTCTTCTTTTAGAAAGGATATTAAAAAAATGGTAAATATGTGCATTTTTTAATTTTACAAACATAAAGGTTTGGAATTTTTTTTTTTCTTGACAAGAGGTTCAAGAGTATATAAACTACCCGTTAAATGAGGTGACAGGACCTTCAATACTGAGTGCGACCTTTCAGCCATTTTAGATAAGAGCTAAAAATCTTCAAAGACAACTGAATGACTGACCAGCCAGCTGTGGCTCATGTCATGGCAACTGCCCTCTGCTGCTAGCTAGATTACGAAAATTTAATGAAAGTTTTGATTTTCATTTGCTCCTAGATTTTCCTACTTTAAGTATTACCTATTTTAGTAAACAGGAGAGAAATAATATTACCTAACAAATTTCTAAACACAAAAATTAAGATGACAGCCTTAACAAAAAAGCAAACAAAAGCAAAACAAAAACACATTTCACACTCAACAGCGCGGTGATATTGCAGAACAAATGTTTTAGTCAATGTCCAACGTTAACCATGAAGACTCAATTCACATGACGGCTAAGTTTGACCTTCCACCTCAGCTGAGCGCTATTCAGTCTCTGAAGCTTCAAAATGAGATTTGTTTAAATAAGTTCTTTCAAAGTTTACCTTAAATAATAAAGTAACTTAACACACAAGAGAGCTTAAGTAGTAAGAACAGCTCGAGACAGCTATTCTCTGAAAGGTTTGCCACTAAGGAGAAGTGGCTTTCTGCCACACAGAAAGCCCAAAAGACAATTATTGCTTTGGAATTGCTTTTGGCAGCAGCATTCTGCTCCTTTCAGACCCCAAAAAAAAAAAAAAATCTCCAGGAACAAGGAACTTTGCAATATTGAGGAAAACATACAACTTGAAATAGTTAACGGGTCTTGAGTAAACCTACAGGGACTACTTACAGGAATTAAAACTATAATTATGGAATAAAACTCTACTGATAAGGATTACTGATTAGGAAGTGATCCCAGTTCCTAAATAAAAAAATATATGACCCAGGAAAGGAAATCAATGCATCACAGATTTAAACTGAAGCCTATGCTTTTACGGTAAATTAGAACCTAGGAAGTTCCTTCACTCATTTTTGACATTACCAGGCCATAAAGTTATCTTAGAAGATATATGTAAATCCCCGTTAAAAGGTGTTATAGCATTCATTTATGTCTATTGTGGTTAAACAGAAACAGTAGATATGTATTGTCATAACCTGCATAAAATAAGTGCATTTGCTCTTTAAGGATTTTTTTTACCTGCTTTACATAGCAGGCAAAGTAAGTTGCATTTTTTCCGGCCTATTTGCTCTGTAATTTGAAAGCTTTCTGTATCCACTCTGTGACTTTCTAACAGGAACTGCATAGAAAACTTTTATGCAGGTTTAAACAAAGATTTTAAATTAGAATATTCTACCTTTCCCTGGAAGAGGCTACTAGTTTTTATCTTAAAATCAGTCTGTTTATGTTATCTAACATCTCAAATGTTGAAACAATTTTTTGAGTTTGATACAATAATTATATATAAAGCCAGAATGACAAGCACTAACTCATATTTTATTTAATTGTAAGCAAAGAAATATTCATACTGTTTTAGATGCAATAAAATACCATTCCACAGACTACAGTAAAAAGTAGTGTGTTGTATCGTGTCCTACACAACCTTTGTGAATATATGACCTTTAAGTTGCTGAAGGTTGCCTCAGAATTTGGCTCAGTTCAGGCAAAACATCTGTTCCCTTTGCAGGTATACTGTAAGGACTTTTTTCTCAGTTGGATTTAGAGCACAGCAAGTGAGCCCTTTTCTGACCGATCATATAGACCCCGGCATTTGTAAATCAAGCTCTGGGCTGACAACAGCAGGTCCACATTCCGTCACCCCTTCTCAGCTAGCAAGGCCATTTGACTGCTGTGAGAACTGCTCTTATCATGTCATCAAATCAAAGCATGTTGAGAAGAGGGAATGCAAGAGGCATCTGCAGAATTCCCACAATGTAGTGACTTTGGAACATTGACAGATGCATCTGTCATTTTATACCTTCAACTAACCTGCTGTCCGCTGGCCTGACATAGCAAAGCTGTCCAAGAGTAACTCCAGCTCTCTCATGTTGTTTTCACACGTCTCTGTTAGAAAGGCCTGGTGTTTCTTGGCCTTTATTTGACAGGAGATACAGACAAGACAAGAAGGGGAAAAAAAGAAACCCATTAAAATAGTAAACAGAAGAAATACAGATCACAGTGATATTTTGTTCTCCTTTAAGTAATTCTTGCTACCTTTCTTATCAGTCCTTTAAGATTTCATACAATCCTGAAACATACTTGCAATAGAATTTAAGGCATCCAGTAGTCAAAATAAATATTTTTGGTCTTAACCTTTTGCTTTAAAATATAATGGAAGCTAATTAATTGCTGTCTATTTATGCAAGCAATGAAATCTAGTGTTACACCCTACAAGGGCATCTAGAAAGACACCAAACTACTGGCAGACTGGCTGGAAATCCATGATTTGGCACTCGGTCAAATCCCACACCTACTCTTGTTGAAAACCTGCCTACTTCAGTTGCTAATGTCTTCCATGCTCAGTAGTGCTTTCTCCAGTCTCAAAAACTTCTCCTGAAACATGGAATATGAAGAAGCAGAATCTTCTAACTCCTATAATTGATTTTTCTTAAAGAACATCACTGAGTTCAGCCTATTGTTCAAATTTAGACACTTGTTTTATTTTGAAGACAGAAAGGATTTAGAGCAGAGATTTATCTTTGAACAGAAATATTGTATGAAACTTCAATTTACATCCGATACTAAAACCTGTAACTCTCACAGACTTTACTTACAGATACATCCCTGACTCCGGTCAGAATGAAGCTTCTACTATACTTCTGTGGAGGGACATTTATAGATTCTACTTTTCAAACAGACCAGATACATCTGGTCAGTTACATGACAGAAAAAAAAAGTCAAGAGGAAACTAGTTTTAATTATCTCTTCATAATTTTATTATGTCAAAGATTATGTTTAAAGATATCTCATTACTCCTAATCTCACAGTTTATTTTTATTCTAAGTTATAGCATCCATTTGCATCACTACCATTTTTATTTTATTACGAAAGTTTACCCTTTTTTAAACTGGAAAGAATCCTGCTCTGCTTTCTATATTATATATGCTTTCTATATATATATGCTTTCTATATTACCTATAAACTATTGCTTCAACTATGCTTCATTGAATACATAGGATCTAGTCAATTTCTCAAGTTGGGGAAACACCCACTGAAAGAAAACTGCTAGATGCTGGTAGCATATAACTAGCAAGCTAATTCTCTGCAGTGTTCCTCACTCTTCAGTTTAAATATTTTATAAATTTGCTTTACTCTTTCAATTTTAATTATATGTACTGTATATCAACTAATATATTATTCATATGTGTATTTCAATGTTAGGTCCCCTATAGCATTTACATACTTTTCCTTGTGTGAGAATTTCCACTACATTTCATATAGAATTTCAAAACTATTTCTTCAACTATGTCCAAAAATAAATATTCCTCTTCCCTACATAGAATTCTCTACATAAACAGAGATTGTATTTCCTGCAACATTTTGTAGGATGCAAACCTTAAAATCATTTGCCCTAATGTACTGACACCATCTCAAAACCTGCACATATTACAAGTGAGAAAACTTAAGAACATAATCACTACCACAATAAAATAAATACACTTTTATATTTTTTAAACACTCCAGTACAAAGTCAGACTGTCAGACTGTATCTTCTCAGAATAATCTTTTTCCATGGGGAAAAAAAAAATCAAACATGAAGATTTTTCTATCTCCCCATCCAAGTATTTTCAATCATTTTAGTCAACTTACTGCCACTAATCAATATATTCCAGTGTATTTAGTCTTTACCTCTTTTCTGTGCTGACTGCATCTACATTCACTAAGCCAGTTTCAGTCTTTCTCAACAGTATTAAACATCAAAAGGAAATTCCTTAGACTTGCCCATTCTTCTATACATTAGCTACAAACAATTTAGTATTCTTCCTTTCTAATTTCTGTTTTGAATCAATTTCTGCAGTTGTTACAAATTTAAGAAAACTGTAAACTACAATGTTAGACATCTAAGCACAGGTATGAATCAAAAATGGTCTAAACATAGGAAAAAAAACATTTCTTACATCCCACTGAGAGGTATTTAGGAAGGATGTATAATGTCACAGAATCACAGAATAATTTAAGCTGACAATCTCTGGAAGTCATCTGATCCCACTCCCCATTCAAAGCACGGACAACCCTAAAGTCAGATTAGGTTGCCCAGGATCCAGTACAGTCAAGTTTTTAGTATCTTCAGGGACACAAACTCCACAGCCCCTCCAGGCAACTCATTCCACCATCTCACCGTCCTCACTGTGATCTTTTTTCCCCACAAGGAATCTCCCTTTCACAGGAAGCGCTTGCGCTGTCTATTCCCACTCATCCTTTTGGCGAGCGCTCCAAGGAGGGTGAAGTTCTGCCATCTCTGCAAGCACTGCTGTGGTAGCTGATGGCAACTGTTAGGCCTCCCTCAGCGCTCTCCTCTTGGGGCTGAACACACGCTGCTCACTGTCGGTAGCAACTCTCTGCTTCCAAAAGCAAAACGGATCCCACAGGAGTAGGGAAATCAAGCACAGAGTCAGCTGCAGGTGCTGGGAGACATCTTCTTTCATACTTACCTATCCCATATGAGATCACCTCCCCTCTCCTACTCCTGCCCAAATCCACAGTTGTGCAAGGGGAGCCATTCCTGTAGAACTACTACCAATTTATCTGACAGTGTTCCCCACACAGCTTCAAAAGGTAAACAGGGTGACAGGGCTCTAAAGCCCTTTCTTAAATAGAGTAAGCTTACCAGCCAATTTAGCAGAAAGGTGTGAAGGTGCCTCTGCAAAGCCAGCTTCTATGTACTGAATAAGTGTGGTTTCCACAGCTGTCCTGGTAGTGACGGGCCATCCGTGAGCTTGGAGGAGATGGTCAAGGATCACCTCCTCCAAGCTCAAAAAAGGACTACTCTGACCGGCTGCAAGTAAAGCAAAGGCAGCAGGAGCCCTGCAGGGATGTGAACCACCCTGCTAACCTAGCGGACCTGAGCATAACCCTTAGTCTGAAGTGCTCGGAGGGATTTTCTCAGGAGAACTGAGAAGACTGTTGAAAACAGTTACAGGAGTCTCCTTTGTGGCTTATTTTCCTGTGTCTCTTTTCACTTGTGGACTCACTCACTTGGTTCGCAGCAGGAGGACTGCATGGTGACACCAGAGCAAGAGCCCAAGTCAGAGCAATGCACAAAACCTCCAAAAACCAGCATACCCAGTCATGGCATAAGTGCCTTACAAAAGTGCTGGAAGCTGCACCATGCACAGTCTTTAAGGAAACAAAGCAGAACACTTATAGAAATAAGCTCCAAAAGGCTCCTTCACAGTTAAAAAAATTACATTTTACTTGAAAGATAACCAAGAAGTGGCACAAATGTGAAGCAGTCAAGCACGAATACTAAAAAGAAAGTCAACTCCCTGCTACGAAACTTCCTCCACAAGTATTTCCTTTTGTTTAAGCTATCTGACTGTTAAATACTTCACCCATTTTTTTTTCTTCCAGTAGTTAGAAATTTCAGAAGTCTATTGAAGTGCATTTAAAAAGTGTCCAGTCATGGATAAATTAAATATAATTTCTTAAGAAATATAGTCTTTCAGTCTTCATCACGCGAAATAAAGTTCCTCAAAAATGTTCTATTTAATCTATTCTAGTCTAGTCTAGGAATTATTCTAGTCAACCAGAAAGGACTGCAACAAACATTTTGTGCAAGGGAATTTTGTCAAGGTTTTCTTCATTTTTTTTGAAGTACTCAAAAATTCAAAAACTGGCAACTTTAAAAGCATTTTTTTTAGATACCAAAATACAAGTGCTGGGACTTCAGGGTTTGACTGATATCCCTACTTCCAGCATAAACAATGAAACTGATTTATTTTTAGGAGATCATTTAGGCATATGCATGATATCATTGACTTTTATTAATTTATTTATGCCTGGTTTAGAGACTGAAAACTCTCCCTAAATTAGGAGACAAACTGAACTATTATCTGGGTATTGGGAATACTCTACTACAGAGTTAAAAGTAGGAAAACAAGAATCAAGCTAACAAAATATTTAACAACCATTAGCCTCAATTAACACAGACTGTGCCTCTCAATGTTTAAATGTTGAAACAAAAACTTCAGTACACACTAAATTATTAGATTCACGTTTTGCCTTTGAGTAACAGATCCTGCTCATTAGAATTTGTAAAGCATAATCGTACTCCTTAGGTTGATTTATTTTCTGCTCAATGAATACTTAGGATAGTGCTACTCTTAATGGCTATTATACTAAGGATAATATAAAGACCACTGGCAACATACATCAACTGCGTTCACAAAAACAAAGGTCCTGCCTTTCAACTTGTAAAAAAAACTTAGAAGAGTGTCTAAACACATAGAGGTTGTGTGTCTTGAGTCCACACACACTCACGAGAGGGAGGGATCTATATGTCAACAGGAAGAGAGGAACAAGCCTCCAGTGTCATCCCTTGCACTCCCTTCATACTCATTATACTGATCCTGACAGTACATGCACAGAGAGAAGTAAATGAAAACACAATACACCCAAATTAAAGACATTTACACTAAAATAACCTATTCATAATGACAGCAATTTCTTAGTACACTCTATATATAGTGAATTGGCAAGTTCCTCAAAATTCAGCACACATTTCTCACAAAATAAAGGTCTCCCTCTTTTTCACTTGCTACAAACTAGAAACCATCCACTACCAGGTGACAGAAATCTAAATACCCTGAATAACTTATTCAAGATACCTCTTATTCTTTCATGGGTCAGGAATAGAGCTGGCATTGTTCCAGTTTAAAACAAGTTCTGAACCACAATGGTCATTCTTCCACATTCCTGTTCTTCAACCACCAAATTCTTAAAGCCCTCAGTGGAAATAATGACAAGCCTGAGACCAATTTCCTTACTAAGTGCACAACGGAAATTTTGAGATCTTGCCATGATGAACATTCATGAGTGGTTGTCTTTGATGCTAGCAGATCCTACCACACTTGATCCATGCAAATTTTTGGCAAACTTCTGCAACATGCTGATATTTAAAATTAAAAGCAGCATAAATACTTTACTATGTACTAAGCTGAGCCGTAAAGAAAAATGTTCTTTTCAAAGTCTTCAAAGAATATATTTGGTCCCCATATTTGGTCTGCTTCTCCAAAAACAAAGAACTTTAACTGATCTAGCATTATTTCCTAATCATTTTACAAACAAAAATATTATTCTGTATTATGGTAAACCACAGAACATGAGGTCATCAGTCTGCAGTGCAAAGGACATATTCAGAATGTCTAACCTAACATAAGAAATAAATGAATAGTCAAAAAAAGTAAGATGGAGAAATAAAAGGAAGACTCAAACATTTTCATATAGTTTCTGTATGAGCATAGGGAAGCCTCATAACAATGTTATCTATATTTAGTTTTCGCTACAACCTTCTGCTTTTTAATTTTGGGAAGAAAAATAGCAAGAAGCTTTCCAGATTGAGTAAACAAGACCACACACAGTCACTACGGCTTCTCAAATAAACATGAGAGTCTTCAGGAAAAATATTAACCCATCCAAGGTGATAAAAATCTAATTCCATAGGGACAAGTAATACAACTGCCCAACAAATGAGTATTTTTTTTACCTGTTCAAGATGGTCTTGTGGTTTGAAATCATTCCAGTGTAACACTTAAAATAACCAGCCCTGTGTGAACAGGACACTTTTCTATTTAACTGAGACAATCTATTCTGTTTTTTTTCCCCTTTCCAGCTACATACTGCTCATTTTGAGTACACCATTTAGTGAAGTTGCCATTTTATGTAACGCACGTTTTACTGAGGTACACAAGAAAGAAAGGAAAATTGATATAACAGTGTGAGCATGTGACCAAGGTTCTTATGAGAAGCTCATCAGCTTTAACTATTTTAGATTAATAAATAGCTTTTTAATATATAATAAATTCCAGTCACTATGAACAATTGTTGCAAGACCCAGATATTTTTGCCTCTTCTTCCTTCCGTGACAAATAGGAGGACTTCTGCAAACTAACTAGGCCAGCAAATATCTTTCAAGACATTAAAATACACTTGCATGGAAGAAGCTGTAAACCTCCCAAAAGGAAAATGATAAAGACTACAAACTTCATCTGTTTTTTCAATTTATTATTTACCAATCTGTCTGGGGAGTGATAGCACTGCAACAACATATGGAGTAATTCCATAACCTCCAAGACTAAAAGGGCAGATGAACCATTTTGCAAAGCTTGAAGCCCACGAATCCTTGTTCTCTGAAATCACTGAATAGGTGAACGATTTGCCATTCACACTCACAACTTTTTAAGTTATCCTAAGAATGGCCAACCAATACAATTTTGAAAGAAAAGCTAGTACCAGTTGTAGAAGCAATGCCCTAAAATGCTGGCAACAGCAGCAGAGATTGATACATGAGAAATCAAAATACCTATGTACAAAACAATAGCTCTTTTAGTTGCTCCATTTTCAGGTAAGAAAACAAACAGGAATCATCCAGAAGACTCCAACAGCCTGTCAGACTTGTTTCTAAATGTAGACTATAGACTTCCACAAACTAAATTCCTAGCTGAACTAGATAAAATGATACTTCTAGAAATTACATGCTGATTAAGGATAGTACTGATTTTAAGATGTGATAGAGAATCCAGAACCCATAGGTAAATCTACTCTGAGAGCTACTGTTATTTATAGGCTCCATTTGTAACTCAGCACCATGTAACTAGAAAAAAGATATACTCATTTGATTATCTATAGCCAGTGAAATTATAATAATTGTCTACATAAATATATTTTTCCTCATGCAGTATCTTCAGACTACAAACAAGTTATTCCTTAAAGCTTTTCTGTTTTTCTGGTAAATGGCAGAGAAGACAGGAAAAGGTCTGAAGATCCTTTGATGTAGGTCCCTGCTGCTTCTCACTTATTAGCACAGGATCTGCCAGCAGCATGGTAGAGACCACAGTTAGCTTTCACACGCATTGCTTCAAGAGGTAGAAAGAGGAAAAATTGCAAGGCAGTATCAAAAGTTTACACTGGCTAAGTAAAGAAATATTGAAAGTCATACTCCCACACAGCAAAAAGACAGAAGGCTTTCTAGAATATGCATAATATCTTTGCTTCATTCCTTCTGCTACACATCTCTATGGGGAAACTCTTACTTAAACTGACAGCAAGGAGAGATAGAGTAAGAAGACCCCGAAGGATCATATGGCGAAAGAGAAAGATTTCAGAAAACAAACTGGTAAAATTAACACACCAACATCTTAAATACACACCAAACAACAACAAAACTCCCTCTGCTTTGTCACCTTCAAGCATGCATTTGTAATCAATTTGTATAGCTAAATACTTAAAATTAAGCATAAATTGCTATGTGAGGTTGAAAGAAAACCCACGATGGTAAATAGCAAAACTTAGAGAGGGAAAAAGGCGGAGCAGAAAAAATCAAAAAAAAAATCTCTAGAAGAAATCACAATCCACGTCTCCATCTATCAGCCTCTTCTCTAGCAATGTAAAGATAAATTACTTTTCCATCCATATCCATAGTTTTAAGCTATTACTTTCCTGCACATAAGTATTAAGTTAAAAACTGCATCATTTCAACTCCTCATTTATACATTTTAACAAAACAGGAAGGTAAAGTAACGCCATGACTTTAGTCACGTTAACACAATGGCAGCGGTTTTCCACTGCTCAATGCAACAAACTCATTTTATGTTCACACTATGTTTAAAAAAAATAAGTGTCACAGGACTTCCGTCTTACCGTTGCAAGTTCATTTTGTAATTCTTTGAAACTTTTTTCATTATCCCATAGTCTCTCAGAGAGGTCTGTAATTACCTTCTTCTTTTCTTCAATCTCCTCATTCAATTGCTTGTTTGTGGAAAAATACTCTTTTTCTAATCTGAAAAATGTCAACATTTAAATACTTTTTTATCAAGAATACTTCTGTCAAGCATATTATATATTTTTAAATATAATCTACAGCACATATGATGCTTCCATGTCATAAGACTTCAAAAGTTGCATTTCTCAAGAGAAAAACATTCTATGTTACTTTCAAGAAAGGTCAAGTAGTAGTATCTTCTTTTTATTTCCAATACTGGTAATGGGTGGGAACAGCACATAAACTCTAAGGACAGGTCACTGCCATTCACAGGAGCAAGGCTGGCAGGAAAAACAAGCCAACCTGAGCACCGTGGAAAAAGCAAAGTCCTGCACTTAGAAAGGAAGACCTTCCCCTACAACACCATGGCTAGGGAGGAACTCTTCCTCTGGAGAAGACTTTTAGATCACGGGGGTCAGCAAGCTAAGCAAGAGCAAGCAGCAGAGAGGGATAACAGCATCCCAGGATGTATGAATAGCAGTAGCTAGCAGATGAAGGGAAGTGATGATCAGCATCTCCCTGCTGCTCACTGCACCACGTGTGGAATCGTAGTCAGCCTTGACACCCCAATACGAGAGAACTGTTGATATGTGGAGTGAGTCCAGGGTAGAGCCACAAGACAGTTAGGGTCTGGACTCTATGAGAAGAGGCTGAGGAAAAGCCCACATTCAGTCGGAAAGAGACAGCTTCAGAGGACTCTCCACATCAACAGGAAATTGGCAGGAAGGTGGATGCAGGCCCTTCACAGAGAAAGGATGAGAGAACGCAGCTACAGATTGAAACCAGAGAGGTTCAGACTAGAGATAAGGAAAAGCATTTAAACATTAAAACAGATAAAGCTAGAACAGATCCCACAGTGTCTGAGCAATCTCCTGAGGAACCCAGTCTCACAACTGATCCTGATTTTCACAAAAGCTTGAACTATGGCCTTCCTGCAGTCCCGACTAACCTAAATTGTTCCATAACATAATTCTTAACAGTAAGAATATCCAGGTTTCCCTGACTGGTATCTTCTGCGATATCTGTGTCCCCTTAGAACTGAAAGTGATCCAGGGTGCTTAAAGTCCTTTTAACTTTTAAATCAATATTATCACATGTGATCTTTGACTTATTTCTTATAGTTCAACGTATCTGTTAATTTAAGTGGTATTTTTTCAGTCTTCAAAATACATACCTACACTATGTTTCTTCAACCTCTCTAAAATTTTTTAAGAATAATAAGCAAATAGCTGAAAGAATTTGTCTCTTCCTGTCCTAAAAAGTTGCTCCTATCCTCATAGCTCTATTTCAGCAAAAGGAATCCAATTTATTTTATAATATGCTCTATCTTTTCAAGGAAAGCAAATTCACAGGGAGAGCTAAATTCCCAGTTGCTTCTAATTTACATAGTGCTACTGGATTTGGAGTTAATTAATAAATTATGCAACCCAGAAAAGTCGGTTTGCTTGGTGTCAGCTATTGCATCCTTTTTTTTTTTTTTTCTTTGTGAGAAAGTAAGTTCTTACAGCTCTATAAAGTTTCCGCCTTTGACATTGTTAATGCCACACCAAGACAAGTCAGTGAGATATAAAAGTGTTCTAGACCAAAAAATGGAAGTTTCCAAAGCTTTCCAAAAAAGAGGCTTAAAAAAACCTGTAGGACTCTACAAGAGAAGGGAAGATACAGTGCCAAATCATGGCTTTAAAGAAAAAGACATTGTCTGGAGCCCAGGACCACAGTTTTGAAAGGCAGGTGTATCCTTTCACTCAGAAGGAATATGTCAGAGCATAAAAAAAGGCACAGAAAACAAAATGGGCAGTATATGCCCACTGCATAAAAACATCTCAAAGGAATTGAATTCACTGATGGTCTGAGACCTGACTGTCATTACCTATCTTCACGGAACTCTGCAAGTTCAGGAATTTGGATAAACAAAGCTCTTCATACAGCTCTGTTTCTTTAAGCTGGTACGACCACCTCCAATTGTTTCTGTAACTGGGTATGGGAAGATTTGCAGTTCTCTAAGCGCACAGAATTTTCAAAATACTCATACAGGAGAAGCTACTACGAGTGTCTGAATCAAGAGCTGATGTGAAACAGTGAAGATTATTGTTTGTATATTAGACAAAACTATTCTAGTATGCAAGATAGCACACAAAAACAATGAATAGGTGTTTTTAATAGGCAGGAATTCTTTAACATACTAAAACAAAGATACTGATAATCCGTATGTGCTTTCCTGTAAAAGTTGTACTAACAAAACTACTTACTTCTTTTTAATCAACAATGAAAGCTTTAATGCAATTCATACCGTAACCATAAGAACTATATTCCCCAATCTTAAGTCAATTACTTAGCCATAATAAACATGATCAGATACTTTGTGAAGTATTTCCAAACAAAAACATCATATTCTTCCCTTTCCTCCCCAAAAAGCTTTTGTACATCTATACGAAGACACTCCTAGAAACAAGTTCTATTGAATATCACACAGCTGAATATATAAATTAATATTTATAAATTATCTCTGATCTCTGCTTAATGCAGATTGTAATAATTGCTAGCTAACTTTACTATTCTAAAATCTTATGGTAAAACCTATAAGCTCTAATGGTTTACAAAATTATCAAATCAATGCTTAAGCCACGATCAAAAATGCTTCTAATTCCAATTGATTTAGATTTTACACTTATTATTGCTTGAATCTCAATAGATATCATAGCAAAAATTCAGAACTTAGCCCTCCTATACCGACCTATTAAGGAAATGTAATTTGTATTTTAAAATGTTTAGAAGAAATACAGCATATTAGAAACCAATATGTAAAAGTAACAGACACCATTATTTCTTATATAACCAATGCTATAACTGAGACCATTTCTCAAGACAAAGGCTCTTTGCTCAGCTGAAAAAAAAATGATAAAACAAACAGAAATAGAAGGCTCTAAAAATCTTCATTTCTGAAAGAAAGGCTCGTGTGTATGTGAAGTGTAGGAGGGTGGGAAATTGCGGATGATACTCCTCTGAAACCAGCTATTCACATCCCTTCTAAAAAATATGCAAGTTGGGTGCTCTAAGACAGACAGACATTTTATGACTCTTCTGTATGGTCAAAAAGGAGTGTAAATTGAAGGATTATACTAAGGACATACATTTATGATAGAACAGGGAAAAAATAACTTGTTAAAGTAAAGGAATGAGCAGTATAGTATACAGTAGATTTAGTAAGCCTGTAAAAATAAAGCTACTAGATGATCTTCAAAGATTTTTCTGAAATTCAGGTCTTTGAGAAATTTTTCTTTCACTCCTAAGAATCATGCGATGTCTCTTCAGGTTAATTTTCCACATATTTTTGCTGACATCTACTCTGGAAAAAACAAAGTACCTCAGTATAGGCTAATAACAAGAGCCCCTAATTAAGGTAGAGAGGAGAAATTAAATGTATAGGAATTTTGAAGTTGTTTACAAATTTTTCATGCACAATGTAACAACTACCTAGTGTAAATTGAAGCCTCAGTTGAACAGAGGTAAATTTAACTTAAGAAGACAGTTGTGATTAAACTAAAAAAGAAAAATTGAAAACAAACAAGAAAAAACATTAAAAAATCAAGTGACTAAGTTATTGGCACGTAATACCTAGTGTAAAACATGGCATTTTAAACAGCGCTTCTTCTCAGATTTTGATATTTTACATGGGGTATATTTTACATTTCTGCTGCATGTGTAATATATTAAAATATTTTATTGCTTTTTTTACATCAGCTTATACAGAATTCACGACTCCGTATTCATTCCACATCAAATAATAAAAACAGAACAGGTAATCTTCAGTAACCTTAATCTTTTATTTGCAACTAAATCAAAGCTCAATACGAATTATGTGTCCATTCGTTTTCTAAACAGTTGTAGAGACAAAAGCAATGCATTTCTGCACTTTAGAAGTTACATACTTTTAAAAGTCATGGATGCAATTTCTATAATTATGAATTATATGAATTCATAATTCTTATGAATTTCCAGAATGGACTGACTGAACCTCTAAGTTTGCACTGTCTCCAGTTCATGAATCTCATTACCCTGCACTACAAAGAGAAGCCAACAGGGCAAATGTACTTTTTTTCTTTCAGAGCATAAGGGATGTGAAGACAGATAGGAAGACAGTTGTGGAATGCTCATATGAATCAAGGAACAGTTCCTGAGGTTGGATTGGTCTGCTACTGCTCCTAGTGCCCTGACGAACCATCACAGATAACTATCAGGATTCACTTCATGCATGTCCACAATATTTTAAAATTTTATTTCCTTTTCATTGAAGAACATTTTTTTTAACGTGACTCTAATTTGCCTAAATGCTCAGGCTCACATTCAGATACTTTTTGGCATTATTTTCATGAAAAATTTCATTATGTTTATAATAGAGCTTCAAATATGATTCTAAGCACATCTCTACAATAATATTTAAAGTGTGTTAAATACAACACACTGAGAAATGCACACAGACTCATCTAACTTGCAAGAAAAACGATTTTCACTCTTTTGGTGTAGTGCTTGCATAAATAAGTCAACATAAATACTGTTGTTCAACTGTTGTAAATACTGATGTTCAAACTAATCCAACCCTGAAGTAGCTAAACCCACTTTTTCCAACCAATCTCTTAATTTCACCTCTTCTTGCTCCCCAACTTTGCACCTACCACCTTTTTAAAATCTTTGAATTGTTCTTCCTCTACACTTCACCTACTACTATTCTTTTTACCTACCAGTTCTTATTCCCTATCTCTACTCTCTCTACATTTTTCTCCTATCTTCCAGCACCATTTTTCCTGGAATTTTCTCTCTCCATAGTTTGGTTGAGTAGGGCCAAAAGTCCACATATATCACCCCTTATCTTTTCCTTACCAATTCAGAAACTTTCCACATTTATCTAAAAGCTAGAAACTAAAATTATTCACTATAAATAATCTACCACTTCCAAATAACAGTCTTAGGATGCCCATTTAACTCACTGAGGCAAGAACTAGTACTTTCATAACTATGAAATAATGAAAGGCACAGAGAAAACAGAAGTCTATACATCTACTCCCCTCGCAAGCTCCAGACACTCCTAGAGACAAAAGACTGACAGTTGGACCTCCTCACATTTGGCACTGGCAAATAATCTATAAAACAGAGCAGTTATTTTCTTTATCTTCCCCAGTACCTACCAGTATGAACCCCTTACTGATGGAGTGCCAGATTTTGAACCTTGGCTAGGTTTGGTAAAGTGCATGATTGTATTATTTTATAGAAACTACAAAGAATGTAAACTATAAATGGTACACAAACTTTCTACTATGATCTTAAAGTAAATTTAAAAGATAACTTACATATTGAGTTTTTCCAAGTTCTCTTGGGCATTGCGTTTTTCTCTCTCATATGCATTTTCTACCTCTTTGAATTCTTTCTTGATCATTTCCAAATTTGAAAGAGCTTCTGCTTGACTGGCTTTTTCCACCTGCAAAGCTCCTTCAAGATCTCGAATCCTTAACTACCAAGTTACAAGAAAGTAATTAAAGCAAATTAGAATAACTATCATGATATTCTATGTTTTTTCATATTCTGTTCTATTTAAAAGATAATCATATTCTAGGACAATAATATTATAGAGCAATAGGTGTTGAACACATGCGAAGTGTATTAATACAGTCACTACTGAGCAGAGACAAATGATGAAATATGTTGATCAAAGGTACCCCTGGATATCCTTCAATGGCATTTGTGTTTATTCTTTGTTTTAATTATTAGTGAAGGAAACTTTTTTGCCAGGGAGGTCTATATTTAAAGTGGACTCACTACAGTGTGGGATTACTTTCCCTTAGCAAAAAGCATGCTCGAAAAACCTATGTGCATCAATAAGGAAGGAAAACTTATCAGTCATTCATCCATGTAAGACAGGTTCCACTGTCAGCTCCCTTGTATATTATAAAGAGAGTGAGAAGAAATGAAAATAACAAAATCTTTCCTTACTACCAGTATAACCACAGACTTAAAAAAAAGGAAAGTGCTTGTAAATAGAGAACAACAAAAAAAAACCCACAATTAAAGCAGTAATTGTACAGCAGTACAGCAGTAATTATTTTTGTTACCTAGAAAGTAAAATTCCTTTCCAAATATAGTTTTTAGTAAATCAAATGTGAAAAGCATGATAGTTAACGTACAATCACTAAGCAAGTCACTTAAACTGTTCATGCTTGCTTTTTAAAAACAAATTATGATTGCTTTACTAGTTGAAACTACGTGATTAGCTTAATAATACAAAGATTTATTACTCAACTATAGCCACTTCATATATCAACTCAACTATATCAACATTTTCTCATATAATCAATTTTTACTGATAACTGCTTCTATCATAATTTTGCTTGAAGGTAAAATCTACTCTGAATAAATCTACTCTGAATCTGATAAAATCTACTCTGAATAAACATATTTGAACAAAGAGTAATGGTGCATTGATTAAGATTCCACTCCTAGAAAATTCAGAGTATGAACTAAATTCCTAAATAGTATTAATAAGCATCCTTCCAAAATATAGGGCAGAATATTTAAATACTACTGAAGTGTTTAACTACTAAAAAAATTTTCCTTTTCCCATACTACTTAAATGGTGGAAGAAATCCCTTCCTTAAGCACACAGTTGGGAAAAATAATTATTCTTAATATTAAGTCCAATAACAAAATTTAAGTTTCTTGAAAGATAGTTTTTATACATTCTCTCTTTCTCTCCATCCTATTATTCTATTTCCTCATGAATCAGTTATCAGTAGAACTTTAAGACTTCTGCCAATAAATAAATAAATAAATTCTAGTGTCTTAGAGTCTTCACCTGAAGCAAGCAGTTAAGCAGTTATCGTATGTTTGGAAAATTTTATCTTTAGAACTTTATCAGCTGCTTCATTGTAAAGTTTCACAAAAAAAATTAGCAAAACGTTTACCTGGATGATTTCTGAATTGAATTTGGACTCCAAATGTGCTGCTCTCTCTGCTTCAATATTTTCTTCCAGTTTCTTTATTCTTATAGTTGCTGTCTGAAAATATATTTTGAAGAAATTTAAGCCCAGAAAATGATGGTAAACACGAAACAGACTATACTGCTCCTTCTGTGGTGCTTATTAGGACTCCATGCTTCAACTTGCAATGGCATCTGAGTTTCCTGTACTTCAGAACCACAAGATTTCATATCAAGAAATATATATAGCTTCTATAGTTTCAAATTTTTACATTTCTAGAATATTATGATTTTCTATTTAGCTAAAGAAATACATGCAGCATTATGTTACTACTGCATTTTTTAGAATGAAGAAAGAGTGCCTGGAGTTAGGAAGCAAAGTGACAAATTTAAATGTTCTGCCTGTTAAGCTACTATTTGCTTTATCATCAAAATTGTTACTTGGTGCAACATAACTTCATCCTATATGCTCCAGAATACAACTGAGATACTGATATGGTACCTACAATTTTAAGAACACTGAAGATACGAGATTTGTTTGCTAAAAAGATGTATTTTGTTCCAGTTAATGTGACTGGAGCAGTTTGTCTCGGCTACCCTAGACAAGTCCCAATTTCCAGTTTCTCTGCATTAAAAAAATCAGTAACCTCTGCAATGTTAAAAAGCAATAAACTAGTATTTTTATGGTTGCATTTTTGATCTGTAACCATTCTGTTATTTTTTGTGCTATTGTCCAGAAAATATTGAGGTGTGCAGGATGCCTTTTAACAAATATCGTGACTTATTTTATTGGTTATCACATATCATTAGACAATGGAATATCTATACAAGCATGCAGCATTTACATAACATAATTTGGTCCAAATTAGACTGCTGCATCCTTCTTACTCACTCTTTCCAAAAACAAAATAAAAGCCACAACTATGCTAAGAGTCTGCTCTGCAATCTGGATAGGCCAAAAAAATTAAAATTTAAAATTAAAAAATTAAAAAGCTAAAATTTAAATTTAATTTAAGTTAAATAAGAAGGTGGCTCATCTTTCATTTTTAATGATTCAAATTTGAAAGAAAAAATCCTTCCAAGTTATCTTAAACACAAAAATAATCACTGATATATATAGATAGAAGCCTGGCCAAATAATTTTATCAAGAGAAAGTAATTACACAAAATGGAAACTGGACATGCAATTGTTTTCTACAATTTTAACTACATTGTTTCCTAGGATGAACACCTCTTGACTGAAATGAAAAAAAAAAACAACAAAAAAACCACATCCATCCTAAGCTGTTGACCTCAAGTTAAACAGAAGCAGTCAAGAGGAATAAGTTAATATACATAAAAAGTCAGTTACCATAAGCATATGTAAGGTTACATGAACACAGGCAAAGCTATTGATTCTGGGAATGTGAAACAAAGTAGCAAGCATGTCTGACTGCGTCTTGATTCCAAACATTAATTGGGGAGAGAAAAATATTGACATGATAAAAGAAGTTCTTGACAATGCGTGTTAACCTTTTTATTTTTCTGTAGACCAGATATTTGGGAGACCTGATGAGGGGGTGGAACCAAAGGAAACTGATGTTTACAGAAGGCTTACATAAAAACAGCAACTTCCCAAACATGCTCTACACAAAGAGCTGTTTAAAATACAGCTCTTTCCAGAAGTTTTATCTACTTAACAAACAATTAAAATACATTTTAAAAATAATGCACAAGTACTCTCCCTGTAGTTTCATGCTTCCAGGATCAATACTTGAAAATATCTTGATTTACAGAGTCTCCTTCTCTGCAGATCTGTCTAGAGCACCTTGTGCCACGTGCTCTAGGTGTCTAGGGGTTAGACTAGATGATCTCTAGAGGTCCCTTCCAACCTCAACCATTCTGCAAGTCTGTGATTCCATGTGTAATCTTCCAAACAGTCTACTAAAATAGAGCTCCTACTCCCCTCCACCCTTAAAGCACAATTAGTGAATTACCTGCAAGAGCAAGTTAGAACTTCCTTAGCACCCTCCAGCAGATCAATATCAGTTAACAAGACCGTTTTACAAAACAATACTGTCTGGTAAAAGTAGTAAGTGAAAAATAAACACAACTTATCTGGATTTTGTTTCTTCTCCGAGAGCACTTAAAGAATAAGACTGCATATAACACAACTTAAGTTTGATTAAAAGAATAAAAGGAAGAGTGAGGAAGAAGAGACCTATCATAGCATGTAGAGTGGGAATTATTTTGGCTAGCATGCTCGAGTCAGATCACTGTGTCTGTTTGTCACTGCCTTCTCAACCTCCATTCAACAGAAATATCACCTGAAATGGAGGAGACTTTTCCCTCCTCCCTGGAACACTTCAGTTTCATTAGGCTTGGTAAAAAGATAAATAAAAAATAGAAAGATAAAAGTAACAGCTTGATTCTTTGTATCTGCAAGAATGAAAAACTGAGACAGTCATTCTCCAAAATGAAAAACAAATAAATCTTTAAAAATAGAGTATATTTCAAAGGGAAGAAGATTCCTTGAACAAACACAACTCTTTCTGACTGCCTGTACTGGTGTACACTAACTGCAAGGGCAGGGAAGGTGATCCAAAGGACATCCAAACACACAGCAGTTTCAGTCCTAAAGAAAATCCTGGAACATGAGGAAAAGGATGCAGGAACAAAGACCTACCTGTAAGAAGTGGCAACACTCCACTCAGTGTGAAGAGGGACAATTCCATTAAAAAAAAAGGACATACTTACAGAAGGTTCATTAGCTTGAAGACTTAGGCAGCAGAACTACCACACCTATAGAAGGGATGCACTGGGAACAAGAACGTAATGATTCCTGATGAGTTCTGGAATGTGGAAGACAGGTTCCCACGCACAAGCAGAAACAAAATACAGTATGTCTAAAACACAGCATAAGAGGTATAAATCCTAGGCTCTGCTGACCAAAGAGCAACTAGGCAGAGCAGACAGCTTTCCAAGGAAAGCATTCCAAGTAGGCTGAGTTTAAACAAGTTCAAGACAATATACACTCCTCTCCCCCAAAATATCACTAGATCCATAATATCCACGGACAGATGAATACTATCTTACAGAGAGTCCCCAAATTAATGGGTAGAGGAAGTGACTTGTTCAAGATTTCCTAGCACAGTTAGTAAATCCACATTCTCGCTCCTAATCTTCATCCAACTCCACGGTTACATTTTGTTACTTATTTTGCCTTAAGGATTGTTCGTCAGAGTTTCAGAAAGAACTAGGGAGAAAATATGGAGTTTCAGTCAGTATAGGTCACTGAAGGGGACATGACAGCAACTAACACTAATTTTGTATATTACTATAAGTCAAAGATCATGAGTGAACTATATTTTCCTCAAGTATGTCAGAAAACTATCCATGTAAACCTAAGCATTAGCTTACCAGAATGAACATCTGTCTTACTCGGAGGTGATTCAGATGCTTAAAAGAGCTTCCATAAAAATTACATATGTAAATTGGGAAAGTAATGTAGATGTTTTCCGTGTCTGGCAGAGTAATGAATTTTCTTTTTTTCTGGGTTCTGTGATTTGATTGCTGCATCTTATGGGTAGCCATACATCTAGTAAATTTAAACAAAGTCTCATAGCAGCAAATAGGAAATTACTGAAGGGGAAAAAGAGAAGCTTCAAGAGGGATATCTAACCAGCTAAATTAGCACATGAGCCTTGCTAAGCAACAACAGAAAAAGTTATTAAATATATAGAAACTCGGGTTTGCTTAGACTGCTGAAAGAAAAAGCATCTTGGAAATGCTGTTTAGTTAAATATGTACAGCCATCAAAATGAAGGAATTGCAGATGAGTAATCACTAGTGAAATCACTGACATGGTAGAGAATTAATTCACTATCAAAACAAGCTGGACAATAAAAATTAAAGTTAGATAGATTATCCATTCTGTGATGGAAAGAAAGAAAATCAGGGTTGATTCTAGGCTGCAACACATGTCAACTATTCCACAAAGAGTGTAAGGGGAAAGGAGCTCTGGACTTCTCTCTGAGAAACAGAAGGACAGTAGAATCACCTTAGCCAAGGTGACTCTGAATGTGACCAGAGATGAGCATCACTCTGTCTTGCTACAGAACATACATGTTCTGTACAGAACATACAGAACGTACATGTTCGTGTACACTTTACACATCTGCCTAGAAATACGAAGCCATGGAAACGAACAAGTTAAGGAGACAGGTTGTTAGCCCTGGATGTCATGGCCACAATATTCCAGTTGGAGTCAGACGGAAATACCTTCCTTTCTGACTTGGGCCTGACGAGAATTGTTCTAGGTCAGAGAAATCCATCTCAAGGATGGATCCAAAAAGTGAGTTTCTCCAACAGTTACAAAATGTTTGGTGATCTAACATAGATAACATTGATTACCGCTATCAGACTCATAAACAGAAGTGCTTATCTGTGACTTCCACATGCACAGGTAGGGTATCTGAAGACGGGTATCCAAAGTAAGATACCATGCATACTCGCAGAGTCTCCCAGTTTTCTTTGATATGCAAGCTGAACAAATTTCAGCCTTAAGTTGAACAACAAAGATGTCTGGGAACTACTTCCATGATAGCACAGAAAAAAAAAAGTGACATTTGAGAAACATTGTACAAAAGTCATTTTACTTACTACTCCAAACTCTTAAGGTTCAGTCACTTTCCACTGTTGCACCATATTGCATGCCAATGCTAATGTGGCTTCTAGGATACATTTAGTGCATGATGACATTTTATAGCACTATTTTCCAAAATAGTCTGTGTGGCTTCTACCATTCTCAGTCCTTTAACCCTTCTCCAAGTACTGCAAGAATGAATACTGAACCACTGAGTAAAAGAAAATAAATAGTGTAATTCAGTATCTGTATTCATCCTATGTCACATACAAGAAAACTGAATATTGATATTTGCAGTTACATCAAAATCTCTTTCATTATCAGATAAATTACAAAAGAATAGGAAAAAAAACAAACAAACAAAAATCAGGAAGAGTGTATTTACAAAAGGTTCTAAACTTAAACACACTAAGTGATCTTTCTCCTTCCTGTTTGTGTTTAGATCCCTTCAGCAAGGCATTTTGATCTCACCCTACCAACAAGTTGCCAGGATACTTGCACTTCCTCAAGAGTGAGGCCCAATCCTTCTATGAAAAGCTCAGCCAAAACAAAATTACCATTGAAAAGGATATACATGCACTTTATGTCGGAACTGTAACCCATGCACCCTATTTCTCAATTTCCATATTAAGATACTTTTTGCTGCATAAAAGTCTATCACTACAACTCATAACTTAAATCAGGATGTCAGGACTGAACCTTTCTTTGGGAGACGTGCTGACCACTTCCACCTAGTGTTAGAAATGCTGATGCCTCCTGATCATGGTAAGGTGGAGCCATCTCCTGTCCAGATAATAAACAGCTTGTTAATAGTAATATAGATACTAAACTACAAACATTTCTTTACTAAATATTTTTTCAATCTGACAAAGCAGACTCAGTCCTCAGTATCAGCACTCCACATACGCTGAAATGTTTTGACTAACATGACTCCTTGCAAGGGAGCCATACTTAGCATGCTCAGGATACAGCACTGGATCAGAAAATATGATGATACAGGGTCTACAGGATCACCCATATGCACAGGCTAAGGAAAAAAGTTAAAAAGTTAGGGCTGCTAAGCTGAAACAGCTTAGTTACCCTGAGATAAAGCACAGGCCTTTCCTAATATGCCACCAAGTTGGCAAACATGCTCACCTCTGGAGAACACAGCTGAGCAGCTCTGCTCTTCTGTTGTACCCCACCAGGAGAGGGGTTCTCCTCTGTGCCTGAGGATATTTTAAATGCCATATAAAGGCACAAACTGACAATGTGACTTTATACAAGCACAGAGAAAATAATAGATGTTTTGTTACTGGTGAGGGCTACAGTTGACAGGATTCAAACAACTCTGGTGTGGTACTGAATGAGTAAACAGTCGTTAGCCTTGACTTGAATGATATGATGATACATGAGATAAGGTTTTCAAAGAGGAAGGCCCTTATATTGGAAAGCATGTCACTGGAGAAACAGAAGCTTTGGAGTCACCACAGAGATCTCATTACAAAACCTGCTGTTGAGCAGAGGATCAAGCAAGGGTAAGACAAAGAATGTGTGCCCATAAGGGAATGTGAGCAAAAGGAGCTTAAAGTTCTACAGGTAGAGCTGCTGGCTACCTGAGGAACATGTCCCCTCACCGCTGACCAGATTCTCCTAGGACGACCTTTCTTCTTGTTTGAAACTGCAATCAGTAGCAAGGCCAGTAACAAGAAACTAAAAAGAAAATCCTTTGGTCTGGGACTGCCATTTTTTTTTTATTTACATTATCTTATGTACTGCCACATACAGACAGTGAGCAATTCACTACATATACAGCCTTAATTTCATGTATGTACACTTACTCTAAACACAAACATCATTCAAACAGAAAAAGTTTTTTTCACAGTCACCTCCACGTCACAGCAGTATTAAATTAAAGGCAAGATAACATATTTAGAAGGTCAAGAAAAAGTTCTTAGGAGGCAATGGTGAGGAGTGAATGAACATCATGAAAGCCAAGGTACTAGTCTTTAAGTATCTCAGAAACATAATGGACTAAGTTTTGGGACATTTTTCAAGTATTATGAAGAGTTTAAAAATATTCAGAGACCTACAGCTTCAGCTTACTAAGCCTTGGCAGCCTCAACCACATAAAACAAACAATAGAAAATCACTACATGTCTGGGAGCAAGATGGAGAATTTTAAATTTATGAACTAATAATTGAGTTTCTCATGATAAAAAAACACACTCCTGCCTTCTCCACTGTATGTCAAACAGCCTTCCCACCCAGCTTTTTGGCATCTAGACACAACACAAGAAACATTTTTATATATATAAATTGCTTTGTGTTTCCCAAGAAATCATCTTTTGACAGAGCACAGGACTAAAGCAAGAGCAACTGGCTCCAGAAAATAGTAGAATTTGTAACAGAAGTATGGTAAGCTTACTACAAAAAAAGTTCCAAGTGCATGTAAATATATGTCACATCAACATCACTACAACGTAGAAAACTAAAAGATTAGGTATTGTAACTATCTTTCAAATAAGAGAATACACAAACTTGTCATTATTCTCTCTCTCCCAGAGAGAGAATTTCTAATCCCAGACACTAAAATGTACTCTGGTCTACTGTAAAAAACTGAATGTTTTAGATCATGATCAATATAATGATTGACAATTAAAACCAAAATGTTATTTAAAAAAAAGGGGGGGACAGGAGATGTTTCCCTCCTTTATTTCTTTGTAATCTAATTCATCACATATAATTTTTACAGTAAAGTAAAAGTGTCAAAATACAAAAAGATTCTAAATTTATCATTGTCATTCATCACTAAAATGCAGGTATTTTCTCATGAACTTTTCTCTTATGTCCAGCAGAGGGTAGTAAAGGAATGCCTATGTGAACTCCAAAGAAGTTAATCTACACTGCTTGTCAAGTAGTATATAGCAAAAGGTGTAAGTGCTTTTTATAGTAAAATGATGCATTCCACACAAATCACCTTAAGATCACTGCCATCATCAAGAACTTAAGCATACACTAACTTAAAGTTCATTAAAACAAGGTAGTCTATCTGATATTGAAATAAGAGATGTCTTTTGCATTAATAGATTGTTCTCTCATGATTAATTCAATGAAAGTAATCCATTTTCTACGAAAAAGGAATTTCAATTCATATGCTAATTATTTCATAACAAGATAAGGAAATATAAGGCTAATTCATGAAAAATGTAGAACTTTCCTTCTGGGATCTACTAATTTAAATCTTCCGTACCTGAGAGTCAAAATTTAACACAAAATCTGGTATCCGATCTCTATCTCAAAACCTGGTATCATGGGCATAAATAAGGGTTGCTATCATAATTTTACATAACTTTTTCTTCTCATATTGGTAATACTTGTTCCCTTTCACTGAGGGGTTTCAAATCAACAACCGGAACAGCACAAAAGTCAGTGAGAGATTAAGCTGGATGGATGTCAGTACCTTGTTTCACAGTGAAAAGTACTGCCCAGAGTTTAGTGCACTCCTTCACTGTACCTTCCACAACACATGGGAAGCATCTGGCAACTAAGATGTGATCCAGAGAAGCTCACATGCTACAGCATGCAGTTGCTAAAGGCAGAAGGGAGTAAATTCTGTTTATGGAAGTGCATTTAAATCCCAGCACCTCCAGGCTTCACAGGAGCACTTTTGTTCCTGGGATGGTGCATGTCCTTTGGAAAACACATAATCCTTTCTTTTAGACACAACTACAAGGGTTGTGAGTTTCCCTCCTTTATCCAACTACATGTCCCTAAATGCTGTTCTTTCCCCTCCAGTCACCCAGAAGAAAGCCCAACAATCAGGCCACGAGAGGTGAAGAACAGGTTAGCTGGTCTCTCTTGTTGAGGTCTTTCTGTTCCATTTCCTCAGGAAAGCCACGCAAAACCTCTGTCTGATCAAACTCCAGGAGGTAAGAGAGAAAGAGAAGTGACAAATTTATTAACCCCAAGATAGGTTTTGGACGTAAACTAGATTTCAAACTCTGTTAATACTATGATCCGCCTGTGTACGGCTAAACTTTGGGAGAGAACTTAACTTAAAATGAATGTTATGAACTTTACAACCCACGACATCCTGAAGTGGCAGCCCATCATAACCACAGAAAAGGCAGAACAAACTTTGCTCAGCAAATGGAGATGCAGAGTAGCTGCACCTTATACCATGCAGACAATGTCATCATCAAAAACCTTGCTGGTCAAGGTGCAAGTCAAGGTGCAGTCCAAAATTTATAGTAAGTAAAACTAAAAACTCAAAATATCTAGTGATTGCGCTTCACTAAAATACAATGCATTTTCAGAGGCTCATTAATTTCTCTCTGACTTCAAATACAAAAGAGAGAAGTTAGCACTGCAGGCTCTTTCAGACATTTACATGCATGCCATCATCCTTTGAAAGGGTACAAAAAGATGCTAGCTGACCAAAATACATGTACCCTACTTTAAGATTACTTTTTTTTTTTAATTCCTAGGAATTTTTGCTAACTTGTCCGAAACCCTGTATGCAAGACCTATTATTACACACCTTCTCTAATCACTGCTGAAGCAGACACATTTACAAGTACCTGAAGATTGTTTTTCCTGCACTACAAGCATGTTGCTTCCTCACTAGACTATGAGCATTAAAATAAATAAATAAATAAAAATTAAGCAACCACGAAAACACTTTATCTGATTGCAGTAAGATAGCATTTTTCTTCATTTTTTTGAGAAACTAATCTCTTCCTTTTTAAGGCTAGAGATGGATGTTGATATCTTTAAAGACAAACACAAAGAACACAAAGAAAAGCTTCTTTGTAAACATTTGAAAGCAAAAAATCTTTGTTTTTGAAAGGGTTACTGGAACTTCACAGTACACAGTATTTTCCAATTAAAGGTAACTAACTAGGCCAATGTGACCAGCTCACGATATCTGAGAATAGATTTCCTGTAGACATTTGTGTCCTCAAAGAGATCTACCTTGTTGGTCAGTCAGTTGGTGGTTTTTAGTTGATTGATAAGCTTTGATCTTCCCTGTAGGAATTTTCTTTTGTACTTTGCCTTTAATGCAGTACACTTAACTATCTAGCAATCAATGCTAGAAAGAGAAAACATTTAAAGAGTCTACTGATAGGAAAGTTGTATCAGGATAAAAACCATCTGCTCACTGTGCTTTCTCACAGTGACAATTACTTTACCAAGAAAGCCTCAGTCCAGACTGTAATCCAGTAACCACAAGTCCCACTACAAATCCGCTTAGCAGATAAACAAAATGCTGAAACTAAGGAAAGAACCACAGGCAACTGTTTTGTAAAAGACGCTAGTTTGCTAAAGATACTAGCCTGAAAACAATCTGAGACTTCTCAACATGTGTCACTCAACAGACAAACAAACCTTAAACCTTTAAGTCTGGCTTGGAAGAGGCTGAATAAGACCATGGTGATCTTTCAGCATTTGATTTCTAGCAAATTACCTGGTGCATTTTTCAGCTCCAAGAAATTCTCTTTGAGAAACTGATTAATTTTAGAAACCTATTAAAAATAGAATTAAGTACAGAGATTCTCTTAAGCCAAAAAAGCTACCAAATTAAGTAGTTATGCAGAGTTCCCAGGTTCCCTAAGGTAAATGAAGAGCTTAGCCTTGTTTTGGGGTCCTCAAAAGAAAGCCTCTTCTCATCTACTGTTCAAACAGCATTCTCAAACCAGACACGTAAGTTAATGTCCTTGACCTTTTTAGTGCAAAATCTATGCTCAACATTAGCGAATTCATAGTCTCTAAGGAGTTTTGTCTCTCAAAAATGAAACTACTGAATCACAAAACTTTAGAGCTTGGTAATCAAAAAACCTTACTTCAATTTCTTTCTTAAGTCTCTCTTCTCTTTCGGAGCAATACTCAAGCTCACTGGCCTGTCGCCTCAGAAGTTCTGAAGAGTCCTTGTGCTCCAGTTCCATGTCTTTCATTTTCTTGTGCATGTTTTGCAATGTGTTATTCTGCTCCTAGAAAAAAAATATAAAAAGGATTCAAGGGTATACTTGTACTATGATGGATACAAAAAGAGTTTATATTAAAAGAGTTTAAAGTAGGACACAGTTTGAATGGAGACTGCATGATAACAGGTTAGTAAAATTTAACAAGTCAGCACTTGTTACCAAACCCTTTAGCCAGCAGCACATATACTCTTCATCTAACATCATCAGGTAATACATGTTTGCTTAAAGTCACCACAAGTATAATCTTCTGCAGTCATTCCAAAAAACAAAAACAATTCTGATCTACCATTTTCTTCTTCCTCCCAGTTACACAGCAATGATGGGGAGGGAAAGCATTAAGCAAATCTGATGAAAGGATAGGATAGATATGGACAAGACATTCTATTTGATTTTCGCTTTAATCCCCGGAACTTTAAATTCCAGGTTACTTCTATAAATTAAATAATCTTTATTTCTGTTGTTCTAAGAAAAACTTTATTCTGTCTAGAAACTGCAAAACTAGGTACACTTTGCACTATAAAATAATCATATTGGTACTATAAAATAATCAAACTGTTCCCTACTTCTGATTTCTTTATTTTGAAGATGAACCAGGCTAGAGGTGGGATAACTGCTAGCACTGCTGGACTCAGCAGTTTTGGGCCATTGCTGTGGAATCTCACACGTGAAAGCACTACCCCAGCCTGGGAGGAAAGGAGCCAAGTAATGAACTCCCAGCAGCCCAGCACATACTTAAGATGAAGGATCCCCGAAGTGCCAGAGAGAATAGCTTTGTCTTAGTGGACAAGAATGGGCTTTACCATAACTAGCACCAGGAAGAAGGTATAAATCCAGTGATTTAGTTGAAGGACCTCCAGAGACCTAATTTGTTAAAATGGCTTTCTGTGTAAAAGTAGAAAGATTACACTAAGTCCTCCTGTTCAATTATTCCTATTCAACATCAGTGCAAGGCATTTCATGAAAATAAGCCAGAACTATCCAGCTGCTCTACAAATTCTGCTATTAATCTTACGTGGCATGTTCTTGTTCCTGGAAATTACAAATCATTAAGCACAGCTAGGGTAGGAAGGAGGAGGAAAAAGAAAATGAATTATTAATACAAAATGATTCTTTGTACAACAGGACTATGTTGATACATGAAGATTAAGGAGAGGTAGAAAGTTTTGACCACTCAAACACAATAACAATGGAACTATGATTATTTTATAACACTAAGCAGGATCAATTATTAACTAAAAAATTAAGTTTACTTTCTCTCATTTCACGCACAGGCGTATGGCACGATTTTATTCTTGTCCTCTGAAGAAAACCACAAGGGATGTGCCAAGCATATGAAGAGTGGAATCTGAAGCTAATTCCAATACTTCAAAAATAACATACCAAGATATTATCGAATCTCCTAACACCTGCTCCTGTGACATCAAGTCAAAACACAGATTTCTTCCCATTATCTTGCTAAAAAAAGTTTAGCTCTTCACAGAGATACTGATCTCTTTGGGTACATTTTCCTGACATTATAGTGAGAAAAGTCTTTACTGATGAAATAATATGTATTTGAATACTACATCAAGGCTTAAAAACATTTTATGTTGGAAATGCAGATAATATTAGACTAAAATTGACCTGAACACATCAAGTTCATTGTTTAACTCAGAAGTTGTACAATTTCAGAATCCTACAGAAGATGCAGAACTTTCAGATTCCTTTCCAACAGAAACTTGTGAATTAATTCAGTGGTCTCCTGCCCTTACAAGATACAAATTAAAACATTTTTCACTAAGAAACAGCATAAACAAATGAATACACTTGCATATCTCAAAGCACACTTATTAACATGTCTTTATGGAAAAGAACTGAATTTTATAAAAGCATATAAAAAACAACTTCACAAGCAGTTTAAGAAAGATCTCTGTATTTTTTTTCTGGGAAGGAATATTATCTCTTGGCCAACCACAAGGTGATGCTATTGCTCTTGCTTTACTCTAATTTTCAGCTGGCATGCAGAGCACGCACGGAGAGCATGCTGCTGAACCCGTGGGGAAGCTACGAAGACCACCTTCCCCAAGGTCACCTTCCCCGGGGATCTTTGTCCTCGAGGATCTCTGTCCCACTTGAGCAGAGATGGGGAATTCAGCTGACTTCATTTCTGCACGCAGTTCAAAACTCTCATGGTGAGGTTCAGAATTAAAGTTCCTGAAATGCAGCTTTTCTGACCAGGATTTGCACATCTGCTTAGAATCACATTTCTGAGAACACATTAGGACAAAAATCAGGTTTATCTAGCTTTCTTTTCATAACTCAGTATAGCTGTAAGAGTGCTTAAAACAGGCTTATAAACACACTATTCAAAACATTGGAACACTTTTTAAATTGTCTTTTATAAACAAATGCTTGAATGATATGGAATTTTCTGCCCAATTTTAAATCATTAAATTTAAAGGACTTGTCATACACAACTTCCAAGTAACATTTAAGCTAAGCAACAGCATTTCTAACATTTATGTATTCCACATTTCCTTTTTTTTTTTTAGTTACATTATTTACAAGTAGGGTAACTGGCAAGGGAAGAAGCACAAAATAAAGCCAAGTAAGGAGAAGAATGTTCTTCCTATTGAAACCAGATTAAGATCAGGTGATTAACAGTCAATAAGGGCTGCTTCGGAAGCCAACAGTTTTCTAGCTTTAACCCATTTACCCACTGAACACTGGTCTCTGCAGATGACCTTCACTTCTGCATATCCGCCTCCTGACAGAGAATACAGGAGGAGCGTTGCCAGCCGGTGGAGGGAGGGGATCCTGCCCCTCTGCTCAGCTCTGGGGAGGCCGCAGCTGGAGTACTGGGGGCAGTTCTGGGCTCCCCAGGGCAGAAGGGATATGGAGCTTCTAGAGAGGGTCCAACGTAGAGCAACAGAGATGATTAAGGGACTGGAGCACCTATTGTATGAGGAGAGATTAAGCGAGCTGGGCCTGTTTAGACTGGAGAAGGGAAGGCTGAGAGGGGATCTTACCAAAATGTATAAGTATTTGAGGGGATGATGTAGGGAGGTGATGTCCAGTGACAGAACAAGGGGTAATGGGTACAAGCTGAACACCAGGCAGTTCCACCTCCATGTGAGGAAGAACTTCTCTCCTGTGAGGGTGACAGAGCCCTGGCACAGGCTGCCCAGAGAGGCT
>JAWLRI010000157.1:2211704-2222896 GCA_034781795.1 Crypturellus tataupa
AGTCTCCTTCTCTGGAGATCTTCCCAACCCGCCTGGATGCCGCCCTGTGCCCCGTGCTCTGGGTGTCCCTGCTGGAGTAGGGGGTTGGACTGGATGATCTGTCGACAGCCTTTCCAACCTCAACCATTCTGTGAGTCTGAAATTATATGAAAAATACAAACCCATAGTATAAAACAAATTATACAGTCTCTTCATAATAGGGAGTGTGATTCTTTTTTAGCTAAATTCCAATAAATTCTTCCTACCTACACTAAGTTTACTGAAAGAAGTCAAAGAGGTTTTAAGACTTCGTATCTTTCACATGGGACATGCAGTAGGCAATGTGCAACGCTGCTGGAAATACCATTATCACAGTTTGGGGTTCCTGACAAATGTGCTGTTTCTATACTACACAGATGATTTTCGGATTCAGAGGCTATTACATTTCAGAGTGGGGAAATAAAGGCCAAAATCTTCTGCTTCCTGATTTTACTAACTTAGCTTTGCACTGCAGTGCAAACACACCTCACCACCAATTTGCACAGAAGACCTTTTTATTTGCTTACCACAATAAACAGCAATATATTCCATCAAAACAGGAAAGACTGCAAAATAGTACAACTTCACAAAAGTGTATTTTTCACAGACATTTTGCAACAATTCTTTATTTTGGGGATTGTTTGGGAAATAACTCCCCAAGACAAGAAAAATTAAAAACAACACACAAAATTTTCATTTTCCCCAAGAGAAATGTTACAGATTTTTTTTAGGCAATTCATCTTCCCAACTATATCATACCTGCAAAACGCTTTCTAGTCTGAGTCTCTCCTTAAGGAGCAATTCGTATTCATTATTACAAGTCCTGAGAATATCATCCTTCTCATCTAAGTCACTTGTCAGTCTTTGCTGCTGTTCTTTCCATTTCTGCTGAGCAATATGAAACATTTTCTCAGTCTCTGCCACCTTCTGCTGAAGATTTTCATTCAAAACTATCATTTATAGAATAAGAGAAAGAAACAAGACAAGTATCACTGTTGAGTTTGTATAGCAGGTAGTGGCACTTCTGTGTTACACTGAGGTACATTAGAACATAAAGATCTCTGGCATTATAGAATACTTTTTTCATAACATAATTAAATAATAAAATCTTAGCTTCTGATAACATCTTTCACACAACAACTTAAATATGGTCTAGAGAGTTTGCTTTAATTAAACTTACAGACTCTTGGGAGGGGATAAAAAAACAAGAGATAACTCTTTCAAGCATGGAGGGCTCAATTTGTAATCTTCAGAGCCCTTGGCCAGCTTTGATATAATCATTTTCCACGATTAACCAGCCATTTTCCTACTGATTAACATTATTCTTTTATCAAATCCCATTTCAATCAAAATTCCAAACATCCAATAAAATATATGCATATTTTGACACTGAGCTATCTGGGAAGGTCATGTTACTTATTGTTTAAAATGAAAGAACTGAACTGAATGCATCTGAATTGCAATATCTCTGCCAAATTTTCCATTGTTCTTTCTTTAAATATTAGTTCATACTGTCTTCTGCTCCTGCTGCTGGCCTTGTTTTTCTCCGCAGCTCTTAAGTTCTGTATGTCCAAGTGAGCAAATGCTTTCTTAGAGCTACTGATGCCTCCATTACAACTTTAGCTAGGACACTGTATTACAGCAAGCCATTATATTTTTGAACAGTAAAATCCTCTTTCTCTTCTTCCTCACTCCATACTACCGGCCCTTCCTCAAGAATCCCATAGATTTTTGAAGAAAACAAGATTACTACCACAAAATACCCTAAACTTTTGTAAATTTTTCAGTAAAACAACCTAGCCTATTCTGAAGTTTCTTGTTTTCCCCAAAAGTTATCTAAGCCTAAGCATGAAGATCTGCAAGCACATGAATGGATCAGCAAGGAGCTCATTTTAAATGATGGTAACAGCCTGCTACTGAAGTTCTTTGCAGCCTGTGCAATGAAAATCCTGTGGCTAGTGAGACATGTATGGCTAGTGAGTTAGGCTAGTGAGCAAAGACTCAGCTTTCCTGAGGTAAATATGGCTGCTTAAGGGAACTAAAACCTCAACACAGTAAATGCCCTGAAATAGGCAAAGATCGTGTGCAGTCTTCTGTGAAATCTGCAAACACTGCTGGAAACTTCATGACATTATGTATTATGTATCTATTATGCAATGCAGATTGTGTAATTTCATGTTACAAACTTGCTTTCAGATGAAGCCACTTGGTATTAATTTCTCACTTTGCTATATACAACAAGCTACACTAGCATTTAAGTGACACCACCTCTGTATTTTTATTTCAATTTTTTGCAGTTACCTGTAATTTCATCTCAGTCTAATAAGAGTAAAACAAACAGAATAGACACATCAAAAGTGGTGGACAAGCAACAGAGAACAACAGAAAGAGACTATCACATAGCAGAACACCCACCCTCACTGAGAAGAGCTCAAAAGCATACAGGAGGAAATGGAGAAGAGGAGAGCAAGCCACAAAGGGGCTGTCCAAGCATTCAAATACCAGTCATATTAAAGCACTAAACTGAAGCTGGAACTCAAGAAGGCTCAAAGTGAATGGGAAAGGAAAAACAGTAAATCATTAACTGCAGAAAAAAAAAAAAGAAAAGAAATGTCATAGCAATTTGACTTTTGGCCATTTATTAGTTTTCAAAATCATAAGGTCATAAAACCTTATCATAAAACCAAATCATAAAACACGATTTTTAATATCTGACCTTTTAAAATACCCACTGCTTGCCTCTAAAGCAGACAGGTTCAAGGGTAAAAAAGAAGAATGATCATGCACAGGAAAAATAAATAAATAAGAAAAAGATAGCTTTCCTCTGAGTAAATGACCAATCAAAGTCCTTGACTTGTACTGGTGAAGGAATTTCCAATTCCCAAAGAAAAATACTTTTTTTTCTCTTTGTGCCGTTTGCAAGAATGTTTTACTTTTCAGTTTTCCCAAGCAGCTAAAAGCTTGGCTTTCTAGCTCTGTTAGAAACATCTAGTGCAACTAGTAATTATTTTAACGTTTCCAAGTTTCCAATAAAATGTGTAACTCTAAATTGTTCATGCAACATTCAAGTCAGCAAATTCATAAGTGCATTTCCTGTATTAGGTTCAAAAGGTATTACACTTGCTTAGGTAATCAAAAATGCACACCACTTCCATGTAAAGACCAAAAGTCTGCCTGCTCTCTGTTGAGTAGGATTAAAGAAATCCAAATTTCCATATACAAAACCAATAGGAAAAAGATGTTCCAGTCAAATCTCCCCTTCTACACACCTGCTGTCACATTTCCTTCCACAGAATCAAGTGTGTTGTGGAATTACCACACAACACACATTCCATTACCTATAAAAAGGTAAACAGGGAGGAGGATGAGAAGGAATTAAAACTTTCATGATCACTGAAAAGTTCAAAATTTTGAAATAGTGAAAGGTAGATATAGTGTAATCAGAATTGATGGACAAAATTGTTAAGAGAGCAAACAAGTGAAATTCAGGCAGGATAAAAATGAACAGGAAGGAATCTTTTTTTTTTCCTTGACATTGGAAAGTAAAAAGGACAAAAAAAATGCTGGACAGAGCAGTAACCTGGATATGGAGACATCCATAATCACAATCCTGTACAAGGACAGCAGTGAAACTTGATATTAAAACAAAGGGGAGGGAGACAAAAGAGAACTTCAGTAAGTGAGGAACAAAGGAATTAAGTCACGATAGGTTTATTAGGTGAGTTTTAATTCCCACATGAGACAGCAAGGATAACAGTTACCAAAACAAATGAATTAGACATGGGAAGGACAAGAGATCTAAGGAAAACAGCAAAGGTTGGAAAATGCAAGTAAGTCACTATGTCCGCTGTCTTCCTGACTTGGAACAGGCTGACTCATTGTTCTGTGTGCGCTCCTTGAAACATACCTTGCAGTTGCTCAAGCCGTTTGTTTGCATCACTTAATTTTTCTTCTGCAGCATATCTTTTCAGACCAGCATCTTTTCTGGCAATTGCCAGTTCATACTCGAGGCTTTGTCGAATAGCCTCTCCTTTCTCAACTTCAGACCGTAATTTTGCAATTTGGCTTTCATAGCTGGACAGCTGTAAAAGAAATTTGTTCCATGGAACTGGCAAAGAAGGTCCTTAAGAAAATGTAACATTACAGAAAAGACACAGAATATCTTTTGAAAGTGGAAGAATTGTGTACAGCTGTCTTCTTTTTCCATTTGAACTTAAAATACCCAGAGCTCTGGAAGTGACAATGCTAACTCTAAGTGGATTCTGAGTGACTTATTGTGGTTTTAATGCAGACTACTCATATTTTTAGACCAAGTTCATGTATGTCAAAAATCTTTTTTTTTTCTTCTTTCCAAAACTATATTGCCTTAAAAAAACAGAAATAGTCAAAGAAGCAGGAATTTCTTAATAGGGATTTATTCTCTAAAAATAAATGGCATTGGAACAGCAACTTTGTTTTTGTTTGCTAATTTTGCCCTTGCATCAACTGCCTCCCAGAAGCCTCTTAGGAACAGAAGTCTTATTCAGAGTAGTAATAATTCTTCTACATCTGAAAAGTTCAAATTAGGCCATCAGACTGTCATTAGCAACTACGTAAAGTATTCCTAATATTACACTTGTGTACCACTACATCTCTACCTAGTGCCCACATTTCCTCACCTATGCACTAGTGAAAAGCTGATACTCAGCCTAAATAATGGTAATACACTAGTTGCTTACTACTATGTACATCATTTCAGAGCTAATTTTTTACAGTATCATGAAAAAAAACCTTTTAATGCAGAAAAAGTACAAGTCAAGTCCTCTTGTGAGGGAAGATCTCATTACAGGTTACTGATGAACAAGTCAACATGTTCATATTCTGTACATTTTAGAGTAAAAAAATACAAAATTGCTAAATTTGCCCAAGCAAGGAAGTTGCACAAGCCTTAAAGGACATTGTGTCTGAATTTGGTACATGCATCCACTGGGTTACTGAACTACGGAGGATTTCTGCTCAAATCATGTTAAAGTAATTAAAATGATATACTAACACTCTGCAAAATAGTCTTTTTATCAGATTTTGAGGTACAGATGCCAGCAGGTGCGCTAACGGTCCCTATGAATATCTGTACAGGAAAGAGCTGTACAATATCACCTTTTTTGCATGTTTTTAAAGGTAGTGACTGTGCTTTTGATACGGCACCTGGGAGCGTTAGTTTAATGAAACACGGTTACATTATTCCAAGAATAAAATAATAAAAAAGAACAAAAAAGAAAAATACTTACATCCTGATTATGTTTAATAGTTATGTCTAATTTTTCTTTTTTAGCTTGATGGAGTTTCCTTCTCAGATCTTCAGCAATGTCCAATTCTGATTCATTGCTATTTTGCAATAATCGTGTCTCACTCTTAGTACTACGTAAGCTGCAAAATATGAATGATTTCAAACAACATGAATGTTCTTTACGTGCTTTAAAGCTGATTTATTTCAATGATCAGATAGTGAGCCAAAAATTCAAAACATTCACTTAAAAAAAAAAAAACTATGTAGTTATCCTTGCACTGCTGCTTTAAAAAGATAGAAAAGTATATTGTACAAGATAAACTTAAATGAAAATGACTACCAAATCTCTTAATTGTCTCCTATAGTAAGGTTATGTTTTACCATGTATTACTATCTCAAAACCTCCTTTATCTTGCAATAAATGCATATATTTGGAAACAGCCTCGTGTTTCCAATTTCTTTTTTCCCTACTTGTAAATAATGTAGGAGCAGTGTTTTATAAGTATAACAAAGGTCTAATCTTCTAAAATATCTAATATCTTCATTTAATAATTTTAATTTAAAATATTACTCAGCATTTAGCAGAATCAGCCTTTTATATTATAGGAAACAAAAAACACCAAAATTTGTACACACCAAAAAGAAAATCAGAGCCACATTACTAGTTTTCAGGTTTAGTGCGACAACCACAAACAAAAGAACCATCATGTCTTTAAAGACACAGTAACAGCAACAAGATTTCTTATTATGCCAAATATCACTATTTTAAACATGTCTTCACTGCAGTGATAACAAAATCAAGCGAGAATTAAGAAGGGTAAGAACTGACGGATACAATGGAGACTGTAAAATTTCATTTGTGGACACAACATAAAAGGTCCTGGAGACTTTCTCTTTTTATGAAATGGGGAAACAGAGATGAAAGAAAGACAAGACAACTTATTCAGATATAATGCAAGAAAGGATCAGTCTCAACAACAACAAAATAACAGAAATAAAACCAGAAAGCATCAAAGTTGGAAAAAAGCATATTAAGGTGAAAAAGAAAACATCAAGGAAAATAACATAAGACTGTAGGGAGAAGGGTATGACAAAGAAATCAGTATTATGGAAAGGATAATCTGATTATATTTAAGATTTCTTTCATAGAACACACTACTTGTAAGCCGAGAAATTAATATTTAGAGTGTAGTAAATAAAAGTACCTTTAAAATTTCAAGTAAATCAAGAGGTTTGTGCATCAAGCAACTTTCATGAAACCATGTTACTAATTATCAAAGACAGATACACAGTTGGGATACTCCACAATACATCTGACTCAGTGGAAAATTTAACTATGTGATTAATTGATCTCTAGAATTAGACCATTGGGAAAAAAAGTAAAGTTACAAAACACCATAAATAATAACACATAACGGACATTACATGAATAAAAAACATATCCAGAAGCATTATAAGATATAACAGTAACTACAGAAAGAAAAAAGAATTACGGTCATTTTTAAAACAGCATTTCCCGTCAAACTTCTAAAGTTACATTACTTAAAAAGTTACAGCTGTTAAAAAAAAAAGAAAAGAAAAGAAACACTAAACCTATATTTGTTCTTTTTATAGCCTTAAACCATTAGTGTCTTTTAATGTTAACCATTATTTAACTTATTTACATATTTATTCGGGCATTTCAATTTAAAGTACAGACTGGCTTTATGCTTTCTTATTTCTGTAAGAACATTTTCTTTAATCTCTACAGGACCTCCAGAAGACATAGTACTTTATGAAAACTCCATGTCAAAGGAGATTATCCTTCCATATTCATATGAGAAGTAAGAGTGTTGTGGGCATAATTAAAACTACCAGAAACTTAAATGAAAGACAAAAGCCACATGAAGTCCGTGGGAAGTTTCATAGCACATGTGATTTGCAATCTAATAGGAATTCAGAGAAAGCTTTGTATTTCTGCTCCCCCCTATTAATAAATGCTCTTTTTTTTGAAAAAAAAATTATGTCTTTATCAACTACAACTTTCAAGGAAGATAGTTATCATTAACATTTTAGGATTTTTCAAGAAAACATAAAAGCAGGTGAAACAGCCAATATGTTTCACCAACTTTTTTCCCCCTAGACCTAACAAAAAAAAAAAAAAACAGAGTAGCTTTGTAACACTTCAAGTTAGTACTTATCAGTGGGGTTTTCTAAGCTTCCACAGCTGAAGCCTGCATTCTGATTTCCTAGCCAAAGTTAACACTCAGGGAATTTTCTGACAAAGTAACGGAGAGCATGTAGAGTCAGCTATTAAATACTGACAAGCAGCTCTAACGACTAAGATAAACAGAATGAATAAAAGCCGACCTTAATTATAACAAAGATCTGATGCATATCAGGTTGTTCAGAACAAAAGGCATAAGAAAGACTAAGAAACCTTTAACTGAATGTATCCTTCCTACCTTCCTGGGAATATATTAACAAATTTGATGGGACAGGGCATTCCATTTAAACTTCGTACTTCAAAAGAAAAACAGGTAGCTTGCAGTAAAACAAAACAAAGTAGAAGGAAAAGGGCTGAACCTCCCCTCCACACACCCATGTTATTCAATGTATAACAGCCACTGGAAATATTTTCCAAGTTTCTTAATACCTACTTCTTTGCTCCAGCAAGGTATACAGTCTTGTTCTCTGTGTGAGCACATGCATGTGTACAGAGAAGCGGACTGCCAGCACTCCAAATCATGCAGTAAAAATTTTCCTGAACTCCACGTAGGCTTCCTAAGTGTATGTAGCCTTTACCTCTAGGTCATGTCATTCATAACTACACGTATTTCATATTTGTATTTCATAGCTATTTCACAACTGGATGAGAGTTCTTGTATGTCTGATGGTACGCCTCCTAGCAAGTCTCCTTAAAAAATAATCACATTAACATGATTTAGCTTTTGTGCATCGCATTATTTATCTGCCTCTTCCTCATTCTGAATTACATCATTTCAGAGAGAGCTCAAACAAAAGTCTAAGATTATCCAGATTATTATACTCGAGAGCAAGAAACTGGAGCTCACCATTTAACTTCAGGGACAGCATAGTTGACGGGAGAAGACAGACTCATGACGTCCAACATGCAGCTTTTCAAGTCCATAAATTCTGGAAAACGTACATAATCTTCTACTATAAATAATTTTCAATGGACTGGAAAGTTTCAAAAATTTCTCTTTTCCATATCATAGAAACATATTGAAACCTGCAACAAAGAAACAAGCTTTGCTTTACTTTGCTTGGAAAAACTCAGTGAAAAAATAGTTTCTCAGTACTCAGTTACCAAAGGGTATTACTGTTAAGTCATGTGAACAAGGACCCCAAATGTAATTCAACACCAGCTTTAGTAACCAGTGCTCTTACAGGCTCTATCCTCTAAATTTGAATAATGTTAATGAAAACAGACAAAATACACTTTAAAAGGTAACTGCTGCCAGAGTCTTCAGAGGAGGGATGTCAAAGCAAATATTATTCCATGTTGATTATTTCCCTCCTAAGAGGCTAGGCTCCATAAATCCTGTAATTGTAAATAGAAATAAACGCACTATTAAATCATGTATACTATGATTTTTAATATGTTAATATTCAAGTCTTTCGGTACGATATGCTTTTACTTGGTAAGATTTACGACTGCTACATAAACCTGTCATTATCTACTTGAAGTTATTTTTACGTTATACTAAACGTACTAGTATCACTGGGGGATACACAGAAGAATTAGCCTGAGCTGTTCAGAACATTGATGTTCTCATCAATGAGAAGAGGAAACGTGAGTTGCACATTTGCCTGCAGAAAGGCCTCGTGAGGGGAAGGTCATGCTCAGCAGGAGGACTGATGGGCTCCGAGGTAGCCCTGCTGAGGAACTCGATGCCATCCAGGCCCCGCTGGAAGGCACTGAGGTAACGAGGCCCTCCTCTCTGCACACTACACATTACACAAACACAAGGAACGGTCACCTCTTCTTTCTCCTACTGCTTCATATTAAACACATTTCCTCATGCTTCTGTATACACAAATGCCCCAAGTTACTCCAAAGTATCTGCAAAATCAAGTGGAGCAATAAGGGAACAAAAGCCCAGTGGGAGTTTGCTCCAGTTCTTAGCAGGGATACCTAAGAGCACCATTTGTGATTTAGCTGAAAATCAGAATCCGCCTGAATTCTGCAAGTTTCAAAACACACAAGCTTCTCACAACAGTTTGTTTCTCCCAATAAGGCCTGTGTTCTGAGGAAAAGTGTTACCACGGCCTGTCCTTTGCACCAGACACAAGCCGTGACTCGGGCAGCACCCATGGGCTCGCAGCACAACCACATGTCAGGCAAGTGCAAAGGGACACTAAATTACCAGTGATGGGAGAGCAACTCTACCTTTAGAAGGTATAGAGATTGAAATGCAATTCTGACACAGTATGCACAGCACGGGTTTCTAAATCACTTGTTACATATAGAAATATATATTGTAACAGTGTGTGGGGGAGGGGGAAAGCGAAGGGGGTGACAATGAAAACTTGGGAAATCCAGACCTCTACCAATTGTACCTAATCAGTTAACAGCGTATCCTTCATATTAAGATGCAGCTCTCAACAGTGAGAAATTAGTTTTTCATAGCACCTTTTTAAGTTTTAGCAAAGGAATGGATCTTCTCTTAAGACCACAGGTAAAGGATACCTACCTAATTAAAAGATGGATCTTTTTCCAGGGCTTTTTCAACTTGTTCAAACAATAACAAGCACCCCTGTGCTATATTTGATATATGCCTTATAACTGTTAACTTGTCACCTTCACGTGGCCAACTATGAATGCCCCTGAGATTTCAATATCTTATAATGAACTACAGGTATATATATATACACGTGTATATATATACACACCTATAAGTAAACCTTTCTCAGTTGGAAAGCCTTTTGTTTCCTCTGAAGAGTCCGCTCACTCTCCCCAACAGTGAATACTTTGAGTGAAAAAACTTGGTCTCAAAATAGAATCAAAACACAGGACCACATTCACACACTTGAAAAAGTTCCTGAAATTACTCTTAAATCATGCAGAAATAAAAGGATTTACAGAATCTTCTGTGGAAATGATAATTTTAATAGGCCTTTAACTTACAACACTCCCTTAGTAAATATTTATTAATAACCAGTTTACTAGCAGCAAATGCAAACACTCAAAGCACGGATTCTGTTTCACTGCTAGAAAACTAAGTATTGATGTACAACGCAATGGCCTGTGGAGCCCTGAGTGTTTAAAGCAGACAGAAGCGGAAGTCTTGACTTGATGAGTTAACGCACATTTACCAGGTGCTTCCCACACATGGCGAGGCTGGCACTCTTTCCATGAGCCTCTGGACATGCTCCCCCAGGGTCAGCTACACCACGGAGCCTCTCCAGGATAAAATAACCGAAACCATGGCATTAGCCTACAAACTCTGTGGAAAATCAATCGTGAGTTAACACTCACACATGGGAAGCTACAACATGTATCCGAAGTGTGCTGTATGACAAAAGCATCAAGAGACTTTCACAAATGCAAACCCTGATTTTTACTACAGCCCTAATCCAAGTGACCTGCCCCGTGAGCACCACTCCAGGGGACATAGGAAGCACCTTCTGCTGGGCCAGCGCCGGTATCAGCAGCCCGGAGGGACCACGGCCAAGCCGAAAGCCTAGGGAGGGGCAGACAGGATGTCGCGCTCCCAGCTGACGGGAGGAAGCCCAGAGAGCTGCCGGCCGGGAGAGCACTGATAGCAGAAAAGTAAAATTAAAATAAAAAAAAACATACAAAAAATAAAATGAAATGAACAAATCAGGGTCCGCCTGACGAGCCGCACCTCTCTCCCAGCTGCCGCGCTCGCTGCTCCGCGTGACGCCCCGCGCGGCCGGGGTA
>JAWLRI010000157.1:2289109-2299459 GCA_034781795.1 Crypturellus tataupa
CTCTGGAGATCTTCCCAACCCGCCTGGATGCCGCCCTGTGCCCCGTGCTCTGGGTGTCCCTGCTGGAGCAGGGGGTTTGGACTAGGGGGATTGGACCAGATAGTCTCTAGAGGCCCCTTCCAACCTCAGCCGGTCTGTGATTTTGTGATTTTAGGTATAAGCAACTTAGCAACTCCCTAAGACAGTGCTATGAAGCAGTCTTTGCATTATTAGTAGTTGAATGATGTGCTCAGTAATAAAAGAAGCATATATTAGCTCACTGAAACACTTCTAGATCCTCTACCAGAGGTTGCATGTCCAGATTATCCTTATCAATTAAAACATAAAGGAATAGGAAAAAAATGCACTCCCTCAGTGCATGAGGGAGTTTGGGGTACATTAGTCTGGCATTTGGGAACTCTCTTTTTTTCTGTTTTAGTTGAGCCTAGGTTGTCAGAAAACTGTCTTCATGAACATGCTGAGGAAGAGAAGATTTGGAGCAAGGATATTCATAAAGCTTGATGTGTAATCCAGTAACAATTCTGGTATATTACACATTTCTGAACGTAATTATGTAAAAAGAATAGAAACACAATTTTCCCTAAATGTCACTGGATTAGAATAGATTTAAGATTAAATTAGAATTTAGGATTTTTTATAAGATCATATTAAAGAGTGCACTCACATTCCAGATAACAAACAGGAACACATTAGTGGAACATGTAAAGTGCAGCTGCTTCTACCACTTTACGATCTCCAGGACAATAAAGCATTCATTTGTGTATTTGTGTTCAGCCTGTTGTGTATGTCTAACAGGTAACTTGCTCCATGTGAAGAGAAGTTCCATAGGTGTAGTAAAGATGAAGAAATCCCTTGCAATTCTTGCGTCACAGTACTGAATCTCGCATGCAACTTCTGCAGCAGCCTTGGGATTGCAGCAGCCTTAGGATTGTACTGGCGCTTCTAGTTATTGCACAACCTTTCTCTTGTTGTCAGAAGACTGAGAATGTGAATGTCTTCTGTTGCTGTCACAGAAGACAAGGCTTGCAGCACCAGGGAGCCTGAATGAAAATCACCTCTGCCACATGTGGTTGGAAATCTACACAAACTTGGGCGCAGGGCACTGCTTCCTGTAAGCCTCCTTTCTCTCTCTCTCCCTTTTTTTTCCCTGAAGTCTAACAGGATTTCCCAATACTCACTACTGATAAACAATATCAGGTACCTGGCTGTTGCTTGGATACTTCTTGCGTGAATTCCTTAAGCTCACGCAATGTTAATCCCTCTCAGGTAGTAAATACTCCCCGTATGAAGTATTTCTTGTCCAATACACCTGTTGAGAATAAAGCTGTATGAACCTAATGAAATGTGATAAGTGCACAGAAATTACATGAAACGACTGGTTAAATAAAGCAAACTATGCTGCAAAATTCGAGGCACGTGATTTTCAACCTCAGACACAGCAATGTGAGAAAATTATGATAATAAAATCTGTAAGACTTAGAACACATTAGGTGATAATTTATGCAATGGTGAATGAGAAGTAATTTATCTCCCGCCCTTTACTGGGAAGTTACGTGCCATTGTCACAGAAGAGACTCTTCGGACGGGTAGGTCTATATGGTGGCTAAATCACTGAGCATTCAAATCTCATGGTAACTTTCCCATTTAGCAGTACTCTGAGATGATTTTTTTGGCACACCATGTCCTAGAACTGTGCTCATCTCCTTTTGTCACATCAGCATCCTGAAGATTTCACAATATCTAAAAATTAAAAATCAGAACCAGGACATCTTAGAATATTATCTGTCCTCTTAGCAAACTTCCTTGTTCAGTTAAAACAGTTTTGTGTGTTAGCGTGAGAGTTGAAAATATAAAAGTTCTAGGATATATCTTGAGCACAAGACTCAATTTTTTCCTATGAGGGTTCAAATTTGCTGTATAACTGATTAGAATCCCAAATCACTTTGTTCCATAATGGTTTCAGTAAGGATCGCCTGTGCTGGTCACTTGCCTTGCTCACAGACACAGTCATCAGATTCCTTTCTTTTTTTTGGACCACCTTTATGCTCCAGCTCTTCTGCCTCTCCAATAACAGCTTTTCCCTGCATCTTTCTGTCTGACAGACTCAGAGCACTCAGAAGCCATTTTCTCCACATCTTGTACATACTCTAGCAAACCCTGACTACATCTACTTCAACATGTTTGCTTTTTTTATGTGCGCATGAACAGAATTTTCCATTTGGCAGGAAAATTCCATGAGCGGTAAAGGAAATTATTACTCGGCAAATATCTAACCTTAGTTTGATGTTTTGAATTCTACTGGACTCAAGTCATACAGTGTTCAGTGAAATTAATCAAGCCAGTACTTCTTCAGAGAATTTCTTCTTACTTCTGACAGTCGCATCCATATGAATTCTATCCATCTAGAAGATATTTTCTTGTTTTATGATTGGATCAAATCAAAGCAAATGTACACCCTTAATACAGCATTTCCCCTATTAGGTTCTGTTTATGGACTACAGTCAGTGTAAGGCAGAAACAAGTATTTCCGCAAGGAGCACATCCACTGGAGAGCTGTCTACAGGATGCAATAGCTAATTTGATTAGGAAGACCGAAATTAGCTATAAGAGGACACTAAATCATAGAATCATAGAATCATTATTGTTGAAAAAGACCTTCAAGATCGAGTCCAACTGTAAGCTCTTCACCTCCATTCCTGCTAAACCATGTCCCCAAGGGCCTCATCTACACGTTTACTGAACACTGCCTGGGACAGTGACTCCACCACCACCCTGGGCAGCCTGTTCCAAGCTTGACCACTCATTCCATGTAGAAATTCTTCCTGTTGTCTAACCTGAACCTTCCCTGGTGCAACTTGAGGCCATCGTCCTATCTGTAGTTACTCTGGAGAAGAGATCAACCTCTTGCCTCACTACAACTCCTTTCAGGTAATTGCAGAAAGAGATAATGTCTCCCAAAGCTTCCCCTTCTCCACACTAAATAGCCCCAGCTCCCTCAGCTGCTCCTCATAAAGTCTCTGCTTCAGCCCCTTCCCCAGCTTCGTTGCCCTTCTCTGGACTTGCCCCGCACCTCAGTGTCTTTCCCACAGTGAGGAGCTCAAAGCTGAACGCAGGACTCGAGGTGCGGCCTCCCCAGCGCTGAGGACAGGGGGACGGTCACTTCCCTGCTCCCGCTGGCCACACAGGTCCTGGTACCGGCCAGGAGGCCGCTGCCCTTCCCGGCCACCCGGGGCACCGCTGGCTCCTGCTGAGCCGGCTGCCGACCAGCACCCCCGGACCCCTCTCTCCATCCGCCGTGCCCAGGCCTGAGGCGCTGCGTGAGCGGTTGTGAGCCAGGCGCGGGAGCCGACACTTGGCCTTGCTGAAGCTCTTGGGCTGGTCTCAGCCCATCGATCCAGCCTGTCCAGATCCCTCTGCAGAGCCTTCCTACCCTCGAGCAGATCTGCTCTTCCTGCCAGCTGGGTGTCGTCTGCAAACTTGCTGAGGCTGCACTCAAATCGCCTCATCCAGATCGTTGATAAAGATATTGAAGAGGACTGGCCCAAACACGGACACCTGGGGAACACTGCTCATGAAATGAAGTAGATGCTTTTCCTGCACAGCCTTCCACCAATCCACTCGCTCTGAGACACCTTCCTGAAATCGGTATATTTGTTCCCAAGTTCCTCCAGTTGGCTTGCCAACTCCTTGGCCGAGTGAGCTGCCACCGGGTACTATGGGAATTTTTGGTGCAGAATATATACCTTTGACACTAGCACCTTGAGAGCATTGAGAATTCCTGCAGACCGATCTAGTAGAGATGCGGATGTGCTTAGAAGCATATTAATTTGGGCACAGTATCATGCTAACATGCCTAATGGGCTTTTGATTAAGAGCTAGATCAAAGATAGCCACTGTAGATGGAGGGCAAGGCAAGCCTGGGTTCATCTGTATTTGTCTATACTCTAAACCTGCTTATTTAACTTTAGCTGATAAAATAAATAAGCACATTTTAAAGAAACTGATTAATTGAGGCTTGTGTTTTTCAGACTTCATGAAGAACATGTAGCTTGAATGAAATATATGAATTATTTTAAATTCAAGATAAACTCTAGAAATACAGACTATCTCTGTAGTCTGTAAAAAAAAACACTTAACAAGTTATTAATTAATACTCTCCATTCCAATAAATACTAAGAACAGTACAAACCTCATATAATTCTTAACAAATGTAATTTCTCCATCGGCTGAAATGGAATTTTGGAGCAAGATGAATCATATTCAAGCTACCAGAGCTCTTATTAAAATGCTTTCAGGTCATTTGGCACACATGCAAAAGACGTACTGAACCAGCCTTGTGTTCCCAGATGACACACTGCATCTCAGCCTCTTCTCAGATGAACGTATGACTGAGCTTCTGTTGGAGGCGGCAAAGCACAAACGCAGCCCTTCTCTATCAGCAGCAACATCTTCTTACTCACCAGATGGAATCAAAACTATCACTACTGGCAGGCACTTCTGAAAATGACCGAGCCTACATGACCACAGGAAAGGAGCACGCGCATCTGTTTTACGAATCTTTAATTTGTTTAAAAGAATAGTACTTTCAATGTGTATAGTATGTGGAGCATTCAGAGTAGTTAATATAAAAAAAAAGAAACAAAACAAAACAAAATGAAATAAAATTTATAAGAATATGAACAGCAAACCTTTGGGTACAATTCACCAATTACAAATTGTTGCCCTATGATTAAGCCATGGAATACACTATTCGAGATACGATTCTTGCTTCTGTGTGTGTGGGAACAAGAGCACTATTGCGTATGGGTGATATTTCAGGTTTGGTTTTTCTGTGGGGGGAAGGGAGGTTCCATTCAGGCATTTTCATTCCCTAATGACTTGGACATGTAACAACCATCTGTTCAGATGGTTCAACCCAGAACATGTTATTCTGAGTGAGATGAAAGTATAACAAAAACAAACAAACAAATGAACCCCCCCAAAAAAACAACAAAAAAAAAGAAAAAACAAATACAAGACGTAACGGATACTTTCTGTCGAACATAACTTTAAACCTTATTTACTAATAAGGTTTTATAATAAGGGAAATAAATAATAAGGTTTTATAATAAGGTTTTATAATAAGGGAAAGAAAACATCCCTCAGGCAAGGCTAGCAATTTTCTTTTCTTTCTTTTTTTTTTTCCTTATACAAGCACAATATATGAAGGAAAAGCACCTGAAAAGAATTAAGCTATATAAATGTATGGCCTCAAGGGTTTGACTGGCACAATTACTGGAAAAATTACAAGCAAACTGCTCCATTTCTTGAAGCTTGTGAAAACATCACATGACAATACACAGTATAGACTTGTCATTGCAACTCAAAGGTTTCAAAGGGAAAAAATAAGTCAATTAAAAATTAAGCCTATCGAAAACAAAAGCTGGGGGGAAGGTAAAAAGGCAGGATGGGCAGGACGGAAGGTGAATGCGTGCGTGCAGGCTGGGGACTGAGAGCTGCAGCTGCTGGGTCTGGGTGGTGGGAGGCTAGAGGCAGGTCAGGTAGGTCCTCAGCTTTGCTGTCTGGAGTAATGGAAAATGCGGTGACTTTAAAACCTTCTAAGAGATAATAAAGGCTGAGGGCGGTTGTTGTTTTTAGTCTTGGTCTTATTGTTCTTAACTCTGCATCTAGCATGTCTTGTTGGTTCACTGATATATTATCCTCTGGAGTCGGACTCAAAAGCCCACTGTTTTGCTCAGAGATGTGTATTTCTGTGGTCTGTTCCCTGCTCAGGTCTGTTTCCTATACACTGTAATATGGGCAGTTGAGCCTGACGTTGAACCTGGCCTTACTTTCAGCAGGCATGGATGAGGTGACCTGCCCAGGTCTTCCCAGACCTGGAGTGTGCTGTGATTTACCTGAATACAACTCTATTTTTCAAAATTTGTATCCTGGTTGTGAACACATACACTTCAAATTGTGCCACTCTAAAAATAGCTTGACTCCATGCTGAACAGGAAGGATATGGTGAGAATGTGTTGGCGGGTTTGCCTCTGTAACTAGGACTAGAAAATGTAACCATTCTGAGCGAATGGGTTAGGGTTTTATCTCTTAAAGAGGTGATAGGGGGTTTCTTTCAATAATGTAATATTAGCCCGTAATAATGCAATACAGCCTCTAAATTATAGCTGGCATCTGAGGAAACATTGCCAGAAATGAGAACACAAGTGTCTGCATTGGTAAGAGTGCTAGAGGCTGACTGACACATGAAGCATTGCACTTAGTCCTCATTTCGACGGGAAAATCTTATACAACGTGGCTCGTGTGTACATATATGTGTCAAGTGATAACAGAAGTAAATCACTGTACTTTGTCCGAGGGCAACACTGGCCTATCCATGGCTTCAGGAAATAAGCAGGGCTTCCCTACATGAAAGGACTTTTCTTTTTGCCGTAGTTCCCAATTCTGTTTATGTTGAAACACCCATTAACAATCTGATCAACCCTCTTCTAATGTCGGGTATGTGAACTGAGCAGTTCTTTTTCAGCCACTACAGTATTTACCACACCCTGGTTCAGTGAGTGAGGGAGAAGAAAGCAACTTTGACTGAAAGCAATGATGGTTCTACTGCAGGATGGTTTCCAGCTTTCAATACAGAAAAAAAATGTGGATGTGTGAAACAAGGTATTGTGGCTTTTTAAAAACTCCCAATGGAAGTTTCTTTACTTCCAGAGATTCTTAGTTTCCAGAGAAGGATCTTAACTGGTTTAATAAACACGACCTAAATAAAGGATAGAAAATAATTAAGTCTAACATACCTACACATTAAGATTTATTTGGGGTCTACATCTCTATACTGTGCAGTATTTGAATACCCTATGACATAGTAATGACTCAAGGCCAAGAGATGTCTTGGGTCTTGGGTGCATTTTGTGTTTCTCCCTGCAAAAGTACATTTTGGTTCAGTTTGTTATGCCATTCTGTTGGGGGCGAAGGCCAGATAACATATTTTGAGGACATTGTCTTCCCTAGTGATTGTGCTTGCTTGCACAGAGGGGTTACAGTGAACCTTGCTAGGCGCTCCTCGAGGCTGCTGTGGGAAAACAGATGCGGGGACTGAAGGTTATTATTTCGTCTGGAGATAAACGCAGAATCTGAAACCTGCTGTTTCACAGCTGGCTTGTGGCGGGGGGTTGAAGGAGCAAGAAAATAATCCCTCCATTTTAGTCTTTCCTTACTACAACTGAATGCACCCATTGAACTCTCATGTGTTTTAACTCTGAAGGGGATACTGCTGCTGCTATAGCACTTCGAATTAGTGTTTGAGCCACACATAAGCTCAGTTTGTGGGAAGGAAATTGATAGTTCTGCCTGTCAGGAAGAGATATTGCTTCATCTTAATTTCTTATCTAGCGATGGATATTTAGGGAAAAAAGGGAGCGAGAAAGAGAGAGAGAAAGGGAGAAAGGAAGAGAGAAAGCCAGAAAGATATAAAGAGAGACATAGAGAGAGAAAGAGAGAAAGAGAGAGGAAATAAGGAAGGAAGGAAGGAAGGAAGGCAGGAAGGAAGGGAGGGAAGGAAGGTTAGTCAGTGGTTATAATATGGCCGTTACAGTTCATAAGGAAGTGCATTCTCATCTGGTTTTCTGTCTTGGCTGTCCCATGTTGATTTTGCTGTAGATCTTCATCCAATCTCTCCTAAGTTATAATAAATAAGTATTTGCTTAGCTGGCTTCTAACTCAGTGCATCAGTCAAGATAAAAAGATGCTCAGTGTTAGTAAACTTGGTGATTCTTATTCTTGTCAGCAAGTCTTGCACAGGAGTTTTATGTGCTTAGATTCACACACCATCTGTACTGTTCAGAGTACTCATTACTTTAATAGATAGTTTACTAAATAAGTACTTCCTGGACTAGGTGGGGCTTGGTTTCTGCTTACTTGCCCTACTGGGAAACTGCTAAGAAGTATTTAATGATTGGTAACTAGAGCCCTTCTACTTGGGGGAATTTGAGACGGCCTAATCCATCTGGAAAACCGCTGCAGGAACACTAAGCAAACTTCCTGGGCTTGCTCTCTAACGGATTTACTGTCAAGTGTAGTCCTGCAGAGGAATGGATCTATTCTTCTGTATTATTTGACCATAAGTGAAAGAACAGGGCTTTTCAGCCTCAACAGATTTTTTGTATTTGACTAAGGAAGCTTAAATTATTTTCCCCCTCATTATCCTTTGAATTCTTATAACAGGGCAAACACCCACTCAATAACTGTACTGAAAAAGGAAACGGTAGCAGCACTATGAAATGTCCAGGTAACATTGATACAGCAAAATGCAGGCGCTGGCTCTGGAGATGGGGCCATGTATAAGCTGGTTTGCGTTGGGTGCAAGTCTACACAGCTCTGCCAACCAGAGGGGAAGGGTCTCTCGAGGGCTGGCCTCCACCGTCAGGTCTGAGCAAAATCCTTTTAACAGATCCACTGCAGTGCTCCCTGAAAGATTAGTAATCGGCTCATAATCTCCTAATTCTTTCTTTAAAGATATCTACATCCAAATGGATGGAAAGAGGAGCTGGCCAAGAATTGCCAAAGGCTTTTCAGAGGATTAAGATCTGTTAATTCTTGTCCATATTGCTTTAGAAGGTTTTTCTATTTTTTTTTCTTCCACAAATAGAAAACTCTAAGAGGAGGAAGAATTTGCAAGGTCTTTCTCCAGTGCTTATATTTCACAGGAGAAGGGGAATAATACTCATTCTTTAATTGGAGTAACCGATTAAAGTCAGCTGGAGGGCTTGGAGATACCCTTAGTCTTTCAGACCTGACTGAAACTGCACTAACTTAAATGGGACTGGTCGCTACGACAGTCCCTCAGCATCCAAGCACGATTTGGTCATGGCTCGGCATTTAAGGGACCTACCTCCAGACTCCTGTAGTATTTCTCCTGTCTCAGCTATGCCGATGAGGAATTACACAGTCGAGATATCACTGCTAGAGTGAGAGCATCTTCCTTCTGACCAGAGAACGATCACTAATAGAAACAGCCTGAACTTTTCCACACGTGTATAATTTGGGAGAATGACTGGGTGGAGAGGGAAGAGAACGCAATAAAATAACTGAAAACAACCAGGAGCCCATCATAAAGAGACGGCATTGACCTCAGCCTTGCCCTTGAACTGCCGAGCATCCGGACCCAACCTCTGACTTAGCTGCAGTCACATCTCACACACGGTAATCGCCGGTGACTACAGACACCTCGGTGTGATTTTACAGACACCTCGGTGTGGTTTCCCTGCCCTACCTCTAGAAGCACCCGCGCTACAGCCCTTTAGCTGTTTATGCAAGCAGCTTAGTTTTCCTTTTGTGTAGCCAGAAGCGGTGTAACTGCTCAGGTGAGTGGATCCTCCAGGATGGCACAGGTTGCTCCCTCCTGCAGGGACCAGGTTTCCAGAATTTGGAGGCCTTTCGCATTACGCCTACTAAGCCATGCACTAGCACACAGTGAAACACATCTGTTGTAAGGTGAACTGGCTTAAAACCTATTTTTGACATGGAGACAGAGCGCTTCTTTGAGCACACCTCAAAGGGATGGCCTTCGGAGCTCAGGAACGGCATGGAAACCAAGCCTGCATTCCCCAGAGGGTAAGAACTTGTGTAACTCTGGTGAGCGGTACGCAATTATGGTGCAATTAACGCGAATTTTGGCTGGAGCTGCGTGGGCAATACTAGCACACATGACTGTGTCCTCGGCCAAACGGAAGGCATGTATGGGCCCGCAGGCTGCACTCACAGCCCGTGAGCGCTCCATACGTCTCGCATCCCGTCCCGGAGATGGGCAGCAACAAACTTTTACTACTTCCCCGCAAGTCGACGGCGAAGAACACCACTCCACTGCAACACGTGCCTCAAGCAGGGAGCCTGCTACATCTTTCCTGGGAAAACTGCAGTCCTGAGGCGCAGATGTGTCCAGGTCGTGCATCCCTCCCCCTTTGCTTAGCCAGGCTGGATAAAAACAGCAGGGGAGCTACGGCAGAGCAGGCCAGAGCGCGCTCTTAGTCTGCAGGCACATTTAAGTTGCTAGCCCAGCCCGAACGCCTCTACTTGTGTCCCTCCTTAGGCCAAGAGACCTCGCTTATCTCTAGGCAGTAATCCTAGACCTCGCAGAAAGCTCCTAGGCTCTGTCCTCCTCCTGGCCAGCCGAATCTGCCTGCTTGCGTCCCCGGCGGCAACGGCCGGCACCCGGACGAGGCAGGCGCCTCTCACCCGCCGCTCCTTCCGACCGCGGCTCGCGCGCCACAGCCACGCACTGCTCCGCAGGGGCAGCGCGGGCGGGCATCGCGACACCTACCAGCACAGCCCGACACCCGCGGGCAGAGCGGG
>JAWLRI010000157.1:2308912-2388206 GCA_034781795.1 Crypturellus tataupa
GTGGAGCTGCTGGAGAGAGTCCAGCGCAGGGCCACGAGGATGATCAGGGGCCTGGAACATCTGCCCTACGAGGAGAGGCTGACGGAGCTGGGCCTGTTCAGCCTGGGGAAGAGAAGGCTGAGAGAGGACCTGATTAGTGTGTATATATACACCTTAAAGGAGGGAGTGAGGAGGATGGGACCAGCCTCTTTTCAGTGGTGGACAGCAATAGGACTAGAGGAAACAGCCATGAAGTGAAGCATCAAAAGTTCTACAGGAACTTAGGAAAAATTTTCTTAACAGTGAGGGTGACAGAGCACTGGATCAAGATGCCCAGAGAGGTTGTGGAGTCTCCTTCTCTGAAGATCTTCAAGACCTGCCTGGATGCCACCCTCTGCCCATGTCCAGCTGGAGGGGGTTGGACTACATGATCTCTAGAAGTCCCTTCCAACCTTAATGGTTCTCTGATTCCAGTCGGAGGTGACTTTACTGGTGTGTCCTGCTTGGTGTTTGCAGTAGCACTGCCATGGCAAGGCAGGTGGAGTGGGGGCAGAGACCAGCCCCTCTGGCAGCGTGCGGGGCATGCTGCCGTGTCCCTCGGCATCGCGTGTCTCTGGGGAGGTCTCCACTCCTGCTGCTCCTGCCTGAGATCAAACAGCTGTGCCCAGCTTTGTGCTCTGCGGTGACAGCAGTGGCACCGGTAACTTGGGTTGGGTTTTGTGATACGCACACAGGCAGGTCACAGGCTGCTGTATCAGCTCAGCTTGTTAGGTTAGGTGGGTCCTGAAACGACTGGCGAGGAACACTTAAGTTTTAACAGCTACAGAATTTGAAGTATGTTTTCTTTTGCTCAGCTTATATTTTTTCCATTTGATAGTTTGTGCTTAGTCTGAAGAAATAAATAAAAAGTCACATGTGAGACTTGGAAGAAAATCTTGCAACCTTGTCCCTCCCCAAACTAGTAAGAACTCTTGTCTTAGCTAAAACACCTATGTGCCTTAGTGAAAGCAGGTACAGTTGCATGCCATGAACTTACATCACATTTGATCTAAGTGCTCACTGCAAACCTAGATAACTGATAATTATCTGGCTGATACCCTTTCTTCTAGTTAAAAGAAGTACCTTAGACCTTGTTCAAGACTTTTGACTTTTCTGCTTTTATGTGTCCAGGTGCCGAAGGCACAAAGTGATGTTGCAAGTTCAGTTCAGAGTCGGCAGTGCAGTTGTGAGGAGTTTTTCTACTGTGCAGCAGCAGTGGCAGTTGTGTCTCTAGGCTCTTGCTGCCATGTAATCTTGATGTAAAAGTGCCAGTGTTTTGATTGCCCACAAGTATGCACTTATCCTACAGTAAAATTTAAGGTAATAACACCGAGCGGGAGTTACTACCTTCCAGGAAGGGAGGAAAGACACACAAGCAGTTACCTAGAGGCCTTGAACCCACTGTGACCCCATGCTTACAGTAAACTGCTAATGTCTCCTTGAGTAGCAGAAATGCAGTGGCAACTGAACGTGCAGTAACACAGACTGAGAGAACATACATCGTGATAAAACTTCCAGAGGATATGAATGGTGAGCTACGTGAGAACACCTTGTGGGGCTGGGTGCATGGGGGAGGAAAACCACACGTCGGCAGCGCATATGGAAACTGTATGGCGTGTACGAGTTAATGCATCCCTTGATTCAGTGTGTCTATGGAGCTTGCCTGTTCTCTCTTTCCTGAATCTGCAGCTTTCATCTAATGTATGAGGAGATTGGTCACTATGTCTGGGAAAGAACTGGACAGAGAACCAAAGCAGAAGGAACCTTCACTGAAAAAGGGCTATCAAAACCCTTTGGCACACAGCAAAACTTACGGAAGATGCTAATAATAACTATTTAATTAGCTCCTTGAAATTTCAAGGCACATATTACTTGTGATATTTCTGGAAAAGGGTTATTTTCATAATAGGAGAATGTTCAATTTGCACTTGCCTCTTCAAGTAGATTAGAAAGCATTTTAGCTAACCGACTAAGGCAAGGTATGACTACTATGCCTAGTGTGACTTCATGCGACGCTAGATCTGAATGGAAAACAGTGTTTTGGTGTTAGGCTGTTGTCTGTCTCTGGTTGTGGTGGAAAGGTGATGGACACCTCAGAGAATGTGCTTAAATTGGTTAGCTTTATGCTAATAAGAGTGTTAAGTTGCTGTGTCTTCAAGAAGATCCTTTTTTATTTTAATGAAAAACTAGATTTTTAGTGTGTTTCTATGAGAAATGGAGTGTATCCCATCTCCTGAGTCTTGTAATGGGTAAATCAGTTGTGCTCAGGACACAGAAGTCACTGCTTTGATGCTGTATTATGGAAATTTCTAATCGTAGTTGATGTTGGATTGTATGCTCTGACGTTCTGTTACTGCATGCAGTAGTGCTGATGGAGCAGAAGATGTCCGCAGAGACTTTTAAAGTTCTATAATGAGAACAACATTATCACAAATAGGGCTGTGGGAATTACTGCTATTGCAGCAAGAACTTTTTTTTTTTGAAGGGGGGAAAAAAAAGGTTGAGAGAAAACGCTTATATCTCTCAGCACTTTAATATTCCTATGAGTTCCTGGTAGTTAGTGGTGCTAAGCATGCAGCAAGTATTATTTCATGACATGCAAATGCGTAGAGATTTGAGGGGAACAGGAGAGGTCAATACCCAAGATGCTTATCTTAGTATAGCTTTCATACTTTTCTTGGTGCGGTTAGTTATAGGCTAAATGGACACTGTATCATCTTTATAATGAGGTAACCACATTTGCTCTTCTCCTTAGGGTCATCCCTTGGAAGTATTCATATGAGCACTTCCAGGTGTGTCTATAATGAGACTTGGGGTTGCTGATTGCACTGTAGTTGGTGAGCATTCTGGAATGCCATCGGAATATACCCCTCAGGAAAAAATAATCAGTCAGAAGTGATGCTTGCATCTAGATAAGTCTGTAAATAGATGAATGATGAACCTGTTACATAACTAGAATTTTTCTTGTTCGCTTTACAAATTTACAGAAGCAGCATATAGCTTTACTTGAAATGGCCTAATAAAGTTCAGCACAAGGTAGTGTGCCCTTCCTCTTTAGCTATTTATATTGTACCCTGGTCCTTTACTAGGAATTAGTCTGTATGTACTCCCTTCCTATCCTGAGTCAAGACTGACAGTCAATTTGTAATTGCAGTTTGACCAATACTATGCTTTCCTGTTTTATCCAACCTGATAAGTGGGTGGTTTTATTTTTTGTTTCTTTTATCTTTTTTTTTTTTTTTTGTTAATTGACATAATTGTGTGTATTCTGTGTGCAGCATTTATTTTAGTCTTCAGCATGGTCCATTACCTGACAAATAGTTATGACTACTAGTTCTGACTAAACTGATTCTTGATGTCTAAGGATTTTCAGATTATTGAAAACCTTAGTAGCAAATACTTCGACTTAATAGGTAACTAGTAAGCAAGTATATCAGGGCAAAAATAGGTGTAGCATTAGATCACAAGACAGCAATGGAAAGTCTATTTTTATCTTAAGTTAAATAAGTTTTTGTCACACAATTTACAGGTTATGGTAGAGGTATCTCTAATGTGGAAGTAGGAAAAGGGTAAGGATAATTACATATTTTTCTTGCCCATTAAAGCTGTGTAAAACGTCATTTTTCCTTCCAGTCTCTGATTTTTTTCAGCTGATCATTCTGATCATTCATGCTGTCATTCTCGGACAGCAAACTGAAAATCTTGCAGAACTGGAAGAAAATCATGCCACATTGGCTGCTGTTGCTTCACATTTCACCGCACTTGTACATCCATTTTGACTGCCCTGCTAGAGCGTGGCGCCTGGGGCAGTTTAGATGAAATCTGCCTGGTTCTGCTTCATCATCCTTATTAAAAGCACTGAAGTATGGGAACAAGGGTGAAAAGGTTATGCGAGACAGCTGAACAGATCTGCTGTCGTCAGAGTCCTTGCTCTTCTCAGCCTCCAGGATGAGCACACAGGTGCTGTAATCTGGTGACTGTCCCTTGTCTGTCCAAGTTGTTAAGCTGGCATGCCTCTTCTAACTACATTTTTCTTTCCCTTTCACATTAGCTTTTATCTTATTTAGTGAGCTTTGCTCAGGTGAGTCCAAGGGAGCATCTGAACTGCTTGGACACTAAGATTATGTCTTTCATTTCTGATAGCAGCAAGCCACCTCACATTCCTCTGTGTAGTCCAAGATGAAGACTCTGTATAAGTTAGCAGTTATGGACAGATAAACCTGATGACGGAAGGAGAATAGGAGAATTTTACTAGCTGTGAAATTTTAAGTTTACTAGTATTGGTGAGACTGGAAGTCTTGACTCTAGTCATAGGAGAGGGTGAGACTTCTAGCTGTCTTTTCCTCTTCCAATGCAGGACCAAAAATGACCTTGTCAGTCTGCTTGGAAACTGGCTAGTGATGTGTACTAAGCATTTTCTTGTGTGTCCAGATAGCTGAAAGTAGGAAAATTTTGCCAGAGTGGTCTTTCCACAGAGGTATCTCATTTGTGCTAGATATGTCTTGAAAAACTTAGGTACACCTACTACTTGCTGGTCACCTATTAGAAGATGTAAGCAGGATCTTATCAAATGCAGAGGAAATGAAGTTCCTTTTGGCTGGTAGGTTTTTATCTAACTTTCAGAGTATGCTTGAATGGTAGAACTGATTTTTTCTGTAAAAATCTTGACAGGTTTGGTACAAAGTTCTTGAAAGGCTCAGACACATCTGATTTGAGAAGCATTAACCTGACTCGAGCCTCTAGGGTGACTACAGGACAGCTTGCAGTTGTCCCGCTTCAGTAGTGTCCATCCTCAGGCCAAAAGCCTGTTCAGTCTCCTCCATCTCTTTCACCTTCTCCAGTTGCTTCTAGGCAATGACAAAGCAGACTTATCCAGCTGGTGTCCATCTTGCTGTTTGTATTAGTCTCTCACTTTGGAGTTACTTGGCATTCAGTTCTGTCCAACAAAAACCATTAATAGTGATGTTTTGTAGTCTCTGCAGAGATTTTCAACTGGGAACATAATTCAGTGCATTTGTTGGACTAGCAAATTCAGTTTAAATAAGTGATTTTTTTGAGTTATTTGCAAACATGACCATGCCTCAATGACATTTCTTTGTAAACTTATACTGGCAGAGAAGATAGCTAACTAATTTAAAAACAAGCAAGCTCCCCCTGTGCTACTACCTATCTCTCTTCTCAGAAATTTTCTTTATGCAAAAGCAACGGCAGGCCAAAGTAACACATCCAGGTCAAACACCTAGCAAGTGCCACCTGACATTCTGATGACTTTGACTCTATATTCTTGCTTTTTTTGTGTGTAAAGTGTTGTACATAAATGTGAACGTGATTGTTGACAGCAGTCCCTTGGATGTTAATTAAAATAAAACATGTTGTGACCCTTGCTGAATGTGTAACTGAATCAGCATATTTTCCCTTTTGCAGTCGTATAGGAGAGGGCCTGTTTAAAACGGCACAAACGTAACCAATTACATTCATATCCAAGCAGATTGAGAACACTGTCCTGAAGTGCCAATCTCTTACGTTCGATCTAAATAATTTCAGGAAGTCCTGGATCTTCTTGCTTTCTCAGTTATTGACCCTTTTAGATTCTGCCCAACTTTTTATAAAGAGAATAAGGTGGAAGGCGGCCATAAGAGATAATGCACTATTCAAGTTACCTGGTTTATATGCAAATTAGGAGTTGCAAAGTTTGAAAATTTAGAAATGTTGATTACCTACATTTAATTAGGCAGGTAATTTTAATATAAGCATATGCCCTGTGAAGAGGGTGCATCTTCTAAGCTTCATTTTTCATGTGTCTTCTGGTAATTTGGTGGTGACCAGTTGCATGGAAAGATCCTGCTTTCCTATGTGTAATGGAGAAACATGTTTTTGTGGGCAGCCCCCTTAGCTCTTTTGAAAAGCACTGATCTTTTATGCAAAATATTCCCAAGATTAATGTCCTGTAAGTTTGAAATAATGCATAAGCCCAAGAAACATGCAAGCTTTTCCCTTTTATTTTTATTTCTTTTTTTAAACTAGCTGTTTGCCTGAAGGAAACATGGCTAAGTAATGAGGCCTCTAAACCCTACAAAACTGCTTGCAACATTTCTTCTTCTTTTTATTATTATTTTTAATTAGTTAGTTACCTTTTTGTAAAAGTTGGATGTGCTGAGTAAAATGGCTTTTGTGCCTTTCAGTTCAGATCTTGCTACTTCAAGCCTGTTTCTGTGGGGTTAAAATTACTTCCCTTTTTGTAGGAGCAGTGTTGTTTCCTTTCACTTTCCAGTTCCGTCTATGGCTCATGTGTTTCTGTTCCTATGCCACCAGCTGTTCGTACTGGTATCCTGTGTCACAATCACAAAGCTGTAGGTAGGCTAATTTCAAACTGAACATTTAAAGTAACAAGTAAAGAGAGAATCCTATCTGCCCTTTTCTTATTTCTGTTTTCAGAAGAAGAAATGACTGTTTTCAGTCTAATGGAGTTGTAGCTAAAGTATGTTGCAGCTTTTAAATTCATCGTGGTACAGAGTGTTCTCAGTTGTGAGTAAGTTTCAGGAAATGAAAAAAGCATACGTATTTTGGAAGATGAATTCTGAGTGTAGGCTGGCTTATGCAAATATGTTAGTTTTTAGATTATACTGAATGGATTCAGTCAGGATGAACTGACACATCAGGTTCTGGTTTCTGCTGCTATGGAGGAAATTGCTTTGTCTCATAACAGCTGGAAAAACACGCAGCCAAAAGTAGCTGTGCTTTTGCATGTCACTGCCCATTTAAGTAACAGTTGAATTCTGTCCTTATGTGACACAATCATCCGATTGTTACTGCGCAGGAAAGGTGTCTATAACAGATTATCTTTCATAGGTCAGGTTCTCAGAACTGCTTTTCTTTTTTTAGTTCATAACAGCTCCTATCTAAAGTTCATAGGTGTATTTGGACTTCTTAAAATGCATTTTAAAAACAAATGAATTTACAAATGCACAGTATTTTAGGTTAATATTCATGTTTTAAGCCACTAAATTGCACTGATACTCATCTACGTGATTCCTGATCATGAAGTTGTAGTTTTCCATATCTGAACGTCTTCCACAAATTGTTTTTTTGAGAGGGGGCAGGAGGAGTTTAAAGCAACAAGATCAACACAGTATGAGCTCTAAGTAGATATGTTACAGGGAGAATGATCATACTCATGCTGGGAAAGAGCACTATTCAAAAACTTCACTAAAGAGGAGTCTAAAGATTCATTATCTTTTTGATTCAGTGGAATGGAATTCTGACAGTAAATCCCCTGGTGGGAGGGCATTTATGGCTCTGGTCATAAAATCTTGTACATGTTAACTGAGAAGAAGAGTTTTCGTACAGTAAAGAGATGCTTACTTGTCAGTAGGAGTTTGTGAACATCTATCAGTCCAGCCAAGACAAAGGGCTCTGTTTTTGTATCCTTGAATAATGTGCTTTGGAGTTTTATTATTGCTGTGATGTTCAGTAAGTTTTAAGTCTAGTGATTTAAAAATGTCCCTCTTATGAGCCTGAAGTTCAAAATTTTTAGCTACCAGTTTCATCAAAATTATTACTTATGCAACTGTGGTTAAGAACAAAAAAAAAAAATAAATACTTACAAAGTTGTGCAATAGAAAAGAAGTCTGCTTACTTTGTTCGGAACATTTTTTATATTCTGTTCTATTTGCTAATAAAATGTACAATGACTGCCAACTTCCCAAAACTCTCCATTCTCTATATCCTGAGAATGTTGCTGTAGAAAGGAAGAGCATTTCAAAGAACTTTCTTTCACAGCCCAGGTCTGTCATGGGGAATATTTGAGATCATTTTTTTCACACTCCAGCTCTTTTCCTCCCATTGTCATACTTGTTCTGTTGCACTCATTTATTAATAAGAAAAAAAGAGGTTTGGTCCGTGTTTCACCAAGCCATTGCTAACCACTGCTGTAGATGTGCTGCTGCCCCTTCAGCTCCGTCTGGACAGTTCTAGCCCATGAGAATACCGTGTTTCCCCTGACTTTGGAAAGCTCCTACTGAGCTTCTGCTCTAAACCTGGCTAGCTCAGAGGCAAATAAATGATGGTTTTCATGGAAATTCAGTGTAAGACGTGCTATTCTTTCCTTCTGGTTTGGGCAATACCTTTACATCTCAGTAAAGCGTCTCTTTATATTAAATCCATGATTTGTAATGATTTGTAAATGGGCAGCTCTCCTTCCTACAGGCAGCTAAGAGCACTAGATGTGTAGCTTATCCTGGCTTTTGACAGGTACCAGGTTGTGGTGAATCCCTTTCACCCTGCCATGATTTTGAACGGAAAAAAGGTGTAGGCATGAGTTAGAGGATTAAAAAAAAGACAAAAAATAGTAAAATACTACCATAGAAGATTAAAAAAAAAAAAAAAAGAGAATAACAGAGTATTGCCATGTTTGATTAGAAATCTGGACAGCAGCTTCAGGACTAAAAAGCATCTTACTATCTTAAGCATGCAGACCGAATATGAAATTGTCTGTAAACATTCCTGTACTTTACACAGTATCTTAGGGTGTTTGTTTTCCAGGGGAGGGGTCTCTCCCTTTGTTCTACTTTTTCTTGAAATATATTTTTTGTTGATGTTTCCTTTGCCTAATACTGAGCATTGCCTCCAAATCATGGATAGTGTTTCTAGGTGCTGTTGAACTGGAGGTTTTTGGAATATTGGTTTTCACTGGTAGAATCTAGTTAGTTAGTACCTTGATCAGTACTGATGTCCTAAGTCTGGATTTTAAGGGAATAGTTTTGACTGATAGATCTTAATGCACTTTGAAAAGAGAAAGTATTAAACATTCTTAACTTGATAAAATTAGCAAGTTTAAGACGATAGTTTACAGAGAGTTACAGGTTATAGTTTAAGGCAGCTTAAAGGTAAGAGTTCATTTTTCATGCTAGGATTTCTGTAACAGTCAAGACAGAGGAAGCATTGCGGCTGCATTAGACCAACTACAAACTGATATATCTCCTATTTGAGTGTAAACATATCTCACACTTTGATTTTCATGAGGTTTTGCAGGTGAGTTTTGGTCTTCCAGGAATGGTTTCTGCTTCTACTGCTGAAGGATAGGGGAACTCCACTCGTTTTTGTTATGTTAGTTCACTACGCCCTTTTATGGCCACATCTGGATTAACTTTCACTTTTGTAGATTTGTAAAGCCCGAGTGTCTCAAAGTTGTATAAATCTGATTCGTTTGAAACCTGCTTTCATCTTGGAAAATTGCATCAAAAAGATGCAGCAGTCCGCCCCCTCCCAAAAATGGTAGAATTCAAGGACAGTATCTTTAAGACAGCTTTATTTTCTCAAATCCTGTGCCCATGTTTCTCACATTTGTGGAAAAGTCTGAATCGATCTTTGTCATGCCATCTAGTGGTAGCTTTCCTTACACTGCTGTATTTTATGTTTTTTAGATTAAGCTGTTGTCTGAAAACGACTCAGTAAAAATCTGTAGCTCCACGGCATTAGCTAACAGTATATACCAAGGCATAATGCTGTAAGGCTTAAATACTGCGTATTTATTTTTCCAAGCGGAAAACGTGAAAACAAAGCTGTGCTTCCCAAGCGGTAAGAATGCGGGCCTCTGTTTCGTGGTCGTTTGTGTTGAATGTTTGTGGCTGTTACGGCAGGGACATGGAGGAGCAGGACTTCCAGGATGTGCTGCAGGATAGACCCAGGACAGGTCAAGGACATAAATGAAGGACAGTCTCTCACAACCCCCTCTGGCCACGCAAATAAAGGTGACTGCTCTGCTGCTAACACAGCCAAAGTGCAGAGATCACAGGCGTGTGTTATGTAGCTGCGTCAGACACACCACGGTGGATGTTATAAACCTGTGAGCTTTTTGGGTCGGCATAAAAGAGTGTCAGTGGGTTGAAATGGGGGAGGTGAATCACATATTGTGAGTATGTATGAACATGTGTGCGTCTATATGTACGTGTGTGTATATGAACGTGTGCATGCACGCATCCTACGCATCCACTCACCTAACCGTGTATATATATATACATAAGTGAAAATACAGCTACTGGTTCCCATTATTCTCTGCTGTTTTAAATGTCTGGATGATTCAGACAGTGTTTAGAACTTGCATAAACAGAATATGTGTAATTTTTCATTTTTTAGATAATGGAATGCTACTTTGGAAAAAGAGCATGATATTGTCTGCTTGGAGACTTCTAATTTTTTCTCTTGTTGAACAGAGTTAACTTGCAAGGAAATAATAACTGAGACTGTATGAGGGAAAGTTCTGAGTATTTTAGATTATTCTTCTGTATGTATTTTGTTAGAAATATGATGAATCCCAGAACTTGATCTTGAACGCTTTTTTGGATTTTTTTTCCGCTTTTTTCTCTGGGTGTTTATAATGAAATATGGGTAACGAGGTTCCTAAGTGCCTGTTTTTAGGGTACTTGACCTTTGGCTTCTGTTCAGTTTCTGGAAGTTCGGATCAACTCTGCTCAGGTCAGATGCCATTTCTTGGCTTCCTCAGAGTCATTTACTATAGTCTGTGTAGCAGGACCTGTTTTGTCTGCTGTAGTATTGTCCACCATTAAATTTACATTGACCAAATGCTTTTGTTCAGGCTATCAGCTACACTTCTAAATATGTTATTCCTTGGCAGTGACAGTTGCAGACAGTTAAAGAAAAAGCAATTGTAATAGTTCAAACTCTACGTAGTAGCGTATTTTATCAGTAGAGCATGATGAAATTAACTTTCTTTCGTGATAGTTTTTCTCTGAATGAAAGAACTCATTTCAGTAAAAATGAAGCAACTTTTCCTCAAGGGTGTATTACAGTTGCTTAGTTTATTGGTGAATGTGTCATAGATCAGTGTAGCACTGCCTAATGCTTCATCACAGTGTTTAATTATCAGCTACATTTTTGGTGTTATTGCTGAGAGGGTAGAAATGAAACACAGCGCTATTTTCTGGAATGTTAATGAATATAATAGCTTCAGTTCCTGTCATACTTACAGTAAATGTCACTAGAGCATTAATCTTCCACCTCACTGCCAGCAAGGTTAATATTTTAAGCTTTTATGGTAATAGTTGAGTGTATATGAGTAAGTAAGCTGTAACTTGATGTTTTAGCAATGAATTCAAGGGGATTTTTTTGTTTGTTTTTGTCAGTGGTATTTTTCACTTGCAAGCAGATTTTTCTGGGAAGTTGTTTGCTATAGACATGTTAATGCCTTTGTTATTGGTGGTCACATACATGGGGAATGCTACAGGTTTTGTCTTTGCTTATTTCTTTGTCTATCAAGACAGTGTTAATTCTGGGAAATGGTTAAAAATTAAAACTTATTCTCTTAGACTTCCAGGTGTTCTGATAATAGGAAGAACAATCATGAAACGGTTTCTCTACAAGGAAGAGCTGAGTTAGGTATTTTGACTTGAAAAGGCCATAATTTGGATGACGTGACAAAGGTTTATAAATTTTAAGTGTCAAGAAAGGGTGGGTGAGAATAGATTCTTTGGTGTTTCTTTCCAGTTCTACAGATAAAGGCAATTAACTAAAGGTAGCAGAATCCAGATTCAATGCAAGCAGAGATGATTATTCTTTAGAAAATAGGTGGTGGATTTGTGGAATTGCTTACTATAGTTATGATGATAGGAATAAAAATGTTCACGTGAATTGGAGGGGAGACTGGAATTACTTGGAGCAGAGGTCCATTGAAAATTGATGTATAAACAAACCACACCAAGTCCTGGAAATTCCTCCTTGAGTTGTCAAGGGATGGAAAGTGTTGGGTGGCAGCAAGAAAGTAGAGAAGTAGCAGTTGCATTTACTCTGTTCTTGGGTTTTGCTACGTACCTTTTAAGACCTCTACTGAAACTGCATAGAGAAGTAACTGAGCCATGGCTCATCTGAGCCATGATGACTCTCTTCATATTCCTGCATCGTATTGAATTAATTTGACATTTGAACCTACGTGGAAAAGATCTGATCTAGAAAGAGGTAGTAGCTGTATCTAGCTTTTTAATATCTGTACCAAGCTGTTCATACAGCTGCTGCTCATGCATGAGTTGACTGTGTACACATGGATTTTCTGTATTTTGGATCTGATGCGTCAACAATATGCTCAAAATACCTCAAATAGATTGTTTTCTCTTTGTAAATATACTTACTGGTCAGCTATCACTTCCTGTGTATATCAGATATATTGCACACAGTACTGATGCATGTGCTATATTTCTGTTTATGGTTTGCAGGGTGGGAGTCCAAAGAGGAAGGGGTCTTTCACTTAAACTGGGCTAAACTCTGTAGGCCTGTAGGGAGTGGATTTGCTGGAGAACAATTGCTAGACTGGAAGCTGAAAGTGTAAGGGCAATAAAAACCCAGTCGTTTATGAATATTATGATTGTTGATGTAGAATAAATACCATCTACTTGTGTAGCTTTCTGCCGTATTACAAAAAGAGTAGTAAAATGCAATTTTTGTTTATTGAAATACTTTTTTTCTACCTTTGCAGGAAAATTTTGAGGATGCCTTTGAAAACATCCCTGTGTAAGTAAAATTTTCTAAAATTTTGATGTTTTAATAAAATTATTTTTACGACAGTAAATTACTGCATACACACTTCTAAATAGAAGCACAGTTTTATATATATTGTTTACATCACTTGCCAAACAGTTAAGAACCGAAAGTTGGGAAATGAAAGTGTAATTAGGTTGATGGATATGCGATAAAGTACTTGTCAACGAATACAGAAGTTAAAGAATCAGAAAATAGCAACTTTACAGGCACTTTTTTAGTTACATACTGACAGGTTTAGGTCAATGTGGTAAGAGTGATCGCTAAGCATTATGAAGAACTTCTTGTTGACAAGAGGGACCATGAAAGTAAGGCTTTCAGAAATGTCGCTTTTTAATGCGTTCTTGTGCATATATTTGCTTTGTTACAGAGTAAGATGGAGTAGAGTCATGACCTTCTCTGGCATGAGTTTTCATGCCAGTAGCACCTTGCTTAAATATGTTCAGCAGCACCTTATTTAAATAGTGTTGGGAACAGCTGCTATCGTTCACAAGTGGGTTTAGTCTTTCTGTGGGATTTGCTTGCCTTTTTATGCAAGGAAACACATCAGAAGGGGAACTTCTAGTGGTATCTTGAGACTGCTAAAACTGTTCCCGAACCAGGGACTGTAGCCTTGGACAAGTTAATTGTGTAAATTTCCATGGCACTTTTACTTTGGAGATTTAGCAGACCATTCTATTTGGATAGTAGCAAGAGTAGTAAGTTCTGCACTGCACATAAAAACGTAGTTGAAATACTAAACATATACCTTCTGGGGACTAAGAAGGAGAGATCTTGCGTACCCTAGTGTTTAAATTTTTTTTTTTGATGTTAATGATTAATATCCTTCCTCTGACTCATCAGCGGTTGCTGTGTGATCAGATGGTTGCTCCCTCTGGCTGCTTCCCTTGTGTGTGTGTTTCTGCTGGTGAGGGAGGGGAAAGAAAGTGATTCTGTTTTTAGTATTTACTCTGTGTGGATATTTATTTAACACTCCTTTCACAGAAAGTTTGTTTGTTTTTATCCATACCTGAGGCAGGCATGGCTTTTTTTTTTACTGCAGGCATTTGGAGCACTTAAATATCTTTTCTTGCTCCCCACTCTCATGCAGGAGCCCTTCCAAGTGGTTTAGAGGTTAGAGTGATAACAGTTTCTTGTAGCTGTTGTCATTTCTGTTTGTAATAACTGTTGTGTAGTGGAGTAAATCCTCTTGCTTTCCTGTGGGACAAGGCAGAATGTGTCACGGGACAGAAGTATGTGGGCCCTTGTTTAAGGCCTCTGGTTAAGCAGGGGTCGTTACCAAAGTTATTCTCTTTTGCTGGCCAAAAGTAGCATACCTTCTGCGTTACAATGCTGACTGACTCTGTTATGGACACCATCTAGAACTGACTTGCCATTTGTTCTGGTTTCACTACCTTTAGTTAAAACTCCTTCAGTAAGGTATAGTAACCTGCAGTTTTTTTCAGGGTAGTGTTGAGAGATCACAGAGTAAGCCTTATTTTATGTGCAATGGATTTGAGAATTGACTTATTAAAGAAACAAGGACTTGGCTACTGTATTAAACTGATAGCTACTACTTGTAAGCCTTGGAGGAAACACAGCTTGAATAACTGGGGTTCACTGAGCTCTGACTCACTTTTCTAAAATTGGATGTAAATGTAAAGAATTTGATTATTTCAGTATTTCATGTAGAAAACAAATACAGCAATTCATGTGTCAAGTACTGTTTCAGTTTATGTAAATGCTACATCAAAAAAAACCCAAAAATCTGATTACATAGAGTCTTTGTAATTACCATTCCTGTGGATCCTGAGAATGTTCTGCAAGACTTGGGCTGATGGTCACCTTGTTAAAACTGGCTGAACTAAATGCACTAAGACTTCTACAGATGGAAAAAGCAATAGCCATCTGCCTGTGGAAGCCGAACACACTGATGTATGACAAGGTGTCCATTATGCAGTAAAAACTCCTCTTTGAGTCTCTCTTCAAATTTACTCCACCGACCAAAGAAATTGAATATAAAACAATAGCTTTAATGTTCAAATAATGTAGGCATTAACCTGTGCTTAGTGGTATAATAAATTTCCAGACTCATAAATGACTCCCTGTTTGCTACTTAGGCTTGCCTGGGAATACATTCCCAAATCAGACAACTGTCCAAACAATTATTGCAGTAGAGTCAATGCTTTAATATTGGTGATCCGAATGAAAGAAGTAGTAGGTCTCTTAAGCGCAGTAGTGCATATGAATAGGTTTAGAAGTATGTGAGGTTCTCGGCCTCAGATAAAGCACGATATCAAGCTCTAAATGGTTTTATGTTTTAAGTGTATCTTTAGGTTTTCTTGTAGCAGGAATATAGCTGCTGGTAGTATCCAAGGGAAAAAAATATTTCAAATTTTCTATGCTCTAATTTCTGTGTTCCAAAAGTCTTTACCATTATTCTAATATGTGTGATATTTGAGCTATTTGGCTATTAAAATCTGTATATTTTTGTTGTTTCTTTTTTTTTTTCTTCCTTTGGAAGAAAAAATTTAAATATCCTTACCTAGTATTTCTTAGTATTTATTTGAACCTTGTCTTATTCCATTTAGATTTTTTTGATGGCAGTCTACGTAAGAGATACTACGGATATATGTTTGAAAAGTTCCATTCTTCCATACTGTTAACATTTTTTAAAAATTGTTCTTTAATTTTTGTCATATTAGTGGAAAATAGGATTGGGAGTCTTGCTATACCATGGAATGAATTATAGAAGTACATAGTATAGAAGAGTCTTTGTTCCTTCTACGCAGTGTTACTGTCCTGCAGTAGTTTTCATAAATATTTCCAGAAAATAAGGTTGTTGTAGAAGGTTTTCCTTAGTCAATAATGTAGAAGGTCTGTGAAGTCTGAACTGTCCTGGATGAAAGAAGAAAAAAAGACTGATGAAATTTTGCAAGATTCTGAAAAATCTGTAGTGACTTACCATGCTTTTTTCCTGTTGTAGAATTAAGTGTTTTGTGAATGAATGTATATGGTAAGCTTTGAGTATAATTTCTTTTGGGTGCCATGTAGACGATTGAGAAGTGTCACGGGCAGTGAAGTAAATGAGCTTAATTTGAAAGAGATTATTATGAAGCTCTGCCTTCCGACACCAAATACCTCCAGCTGTAGTTCCTGTGCTTCACATGCCCTCATGACCTGCCTTGCCCTCTACTCTCCGGCCTACCTGCATCTTTCATCTTCTTGGATGGTCAACCACTAGTTTGATGGCCAGCAGGACAGGAGAGCAGACAGTTTCTTCTTATACTTGAGTCTTTCCCTCAGTATTTAGGTCAGTATTCAGGTCTTTCTCGGCTATCTATATTTTAATAATCTTTTGGATCCACTGCTTCTCTGTCAAATTTTGCTTGGGGACACATGACTGGACAGTTGGCTTCATGTGTTGTTTACTTTAGAAATGAGATTCATATAGAAGCTGTTCAGTTCGAATGCTCAAGCGATAAAACTGGGACAGTCTGGGATGGAAAATTTCTGTTGATAACCTGCTCTGTTTTGACAGCTACTTTGCAGTTCTGGAGATTATATAAAAATGTGCGTTCTTTTATATTTGGGCTGGATTCTTTCCTTGATTAGGTTCTCCCCTTTCTCAAGGAGACATCTTTTGCTCTATTGAGCCAAAAGTGCGTAAGGCACTGGAAAAACTTTCAGCACCTTGAGACTAATCAACTGGGGATTTCCTGTGAAAGTCTTTCATATTGTTGACTTTATTTTTTAAATGACACTTTTAATACTTTGCCTTAGGGAAATTTTCTCCAAATTTAGTGGCATATCAATTATTCTTTGCTGTTTTCTGTCAACACTTACTGGATTTTTTTTCCTATTATTTTACTTTATTTATTTTTTTCTCAATAAGCTGTCTTTGAAACATTAGTAAGTAGATTTTTTTCCTTAGTCATATAAAGTTGCATTGTTTCAGCTCTGTTTATTTTTTTTGTGTAGCTGGTTGTAATTTGAGCCCAATTGAACTAAAACAAACCTCTTTTTTTACAGTGAACTGTATGTGTCTACAAAGACCTTTTATGTTAACTTATGTGAGTTAAGAGCTCATTAAATAAACAACTTGATCCAATATAATTTTAGAAAACTTTAAAAGAAGGACTAGGATCTGGATACCTGTGGTATTTCATAGCTTTCCTATTTCTACATTTTTATGTATATCTATAAAATAACCCTGCTGAATATTGCTTCACTAATTTAATAGCAAATGATCTTGCTACTCTGGTTTCTTTCTATTTGGCTTTCTGCCCTACATATTATTTCTTGCCTCTAAATGCTGGGTTTTGTGAGTTAAATGTTAAAAGGGCAATGAGTTCTCTTAAGAGGGTAAAATCCTTCTCTAAGTCTCTAGTCCTGGCTGTCATATCTGAGGATGAGTCCGGGAGGAATTAGTCTTTGCTCCGATTGTCTAAATGGATTAGATGCTTTTTCTGGACTCTTTTGTGATCTTTTACAGGTGTAGACTATTGCAGGATGAAGAGCATGCTCTTCGCCTCTGGAAAAGTTTTGCCATGTGCCCAAACACTTGTATAAATATGAGGAGTGACCATTAACTGCAAGTCACACAGTAAATGCAATTCTTTACATTCATTGGCCTTAAAGTCAAAGGGAGACTCCTAAAATAAGTTAGTCTGCCTTTTTGTTTAATGAGAGTGGTGGATTTTCACCTACAACTTCTCTGCTAAGTATATTTACTAGGTTTTGTTTACTAAGGTTGGCTGTAATTCTGGATATAGCATAAAGTCTGGATTTCTGGATACGGCAGTCTGACAAAGAGAGTGTGTGGGATATGTGTGAAAATAGATCTGTCATTATGTGGCTGTGTTAATACACCAATTTACAGTAGTTCTGAATTAGGTTGTAAAAGGAACCACTTAACCTGAGATAAACTCAGGCACTTTTTAAAATTAACTTCAATTTTAATTTTGTTAACCAAAAAAATCCTCAATTCCTCCACTCTTTTTGTTATCTTTTTTTTAGTCTTAGAAGATTTAGATTTCTTGATGTTTGAATTGTTGATAGTTTTAAACTGTTGCCATGTCTTGCCTAGGCCTAGTGTGCATTATCATTATGTGTTCTTTTTTTTCCGTATTCTCCTGTCAAACAATCCTTTTGTTAGGGATTGATGTGAATGATAGGTATGGTATTATAAATATATATGGTATGGTATTATAAATATATAAGTACATATAATGCATAATGTGTACATATAGTACATAATGTGTATGTGCATACACATTATATATGTATGTTTCCTCATTTTATGTATTGCTTAAAATTTCATCTGTTTGTCACCTCGGAACAAGCTACTGTTAAATTATCATCCACCTGATTTTCCACAGTATTTGTTGGTGTGCAAGATTCTCCCCTTCACTGAGAGGCAAGGTGATACTTTCAATTACCTTGCCTTTGTCTCAGAATTCAAAGGTAAAAAAAACATGCAAATAAATTATAGTAACATTAAGTAACTGTGTCATAACAGTCTTGGATGTTTGCAGAAGACCCCTGTAGTTGGCATTGGGAAGAAACAGAGTATAGATCTAACATTACAAACAGTTCATTCACAAAGGCTAGTCTTCATGTTGGTGTTTTTTATAGAGATTTGTTATACCAGACCCTGAGTTGTGGCATTAGTAGGATAATTTGAATGAAAATGAGAATTTGTTTAAAAATGTTTTAAAATGTCATAGTGGAAAATCTACAAGGCAGATAAATGATTTTTGATGAATAATATAATTCTCAAATATAATAGAATATAATTCTCAAATATAATAGAATATAATTCTAAGTCTGTTGATTTTAGCTGAAAGGGACAGATTTCACTACTATGTTATCATTCCTATTTTGCATTTCCTTTTCCTACTGAAAGCTGGATATTGTTAATCCTTTATCCTACCAAAGCAGCTCTGCGTGGTATTACTGGGGTGATAGATTAAGGGCCAGAAGTGTTTAAGGAAGTTAGAGAAGGTTATCCTTGTAATCTCAGAAGTGTAGTTAAGATTTCAGTTATACCTGCACATGTGTGTTTTGTCGGTGAGTGGATCTGAACAGCTGAGGAAATGGCCCTAAATTCAAATTTGAATTGAGAGAGCCAAGAGCCTCTAAGAACAAGGTGTATCTCCATATGCTTGAATTAAAGATGATGAGAAACAACTTTTGACTGTTGAAATGATCAGTTTTTAATTTTCCTCTATTGTTACAAATAAAACTCTGATGTGAACAAATAAGACTTCTGTTAGTTGTATTTGAGTAAAGGTGTTGAGACGTCTCTGCAGTTTCTTATATTGGTATCTTCTGGTGAGTATGAACTGTGCACTTCTGTATGTGGCAATGGCTTCTTCAAAAGGGGAATGCCAGCTGGACAGACTGACTCTAAGTCCTCTTCCTTTTGCTATCGTCTTGCAGGTGTTAAGGCTGGAGCATGGAAAAATCCCACCACCTATTTTCCTGTGATCCAGTGTAGGGTAAAAGAAGGAAGAGTTTTCATGCTGTTACTTTCCAGATTCTATTACGGTGCTCATGTCTTGTGTGATCTACCTCGCACATGTGCATTATTATTCTTTTCTAAGTGTACTGAGGAAGTCAATATTTATTCTATGCTTTAAAGACTTCATAGTATTTTTTTGCAGTCAAGCAGCTCAAGAATAACATTCTCTGAATATTTTCAGAGACTCTGAAAGGCTATAGACTTCTGGCATAGCAAACTCTGAAATAACAGACCTTTGCTGAGGTTTTCCTTCTTAAATTTTTCTGTCCTAATAACATTTTTGGATTGAAGGACATGAATGGATACTTTTTTTTTTTCTTGCACTTATGTAGTCAGCTTGTCATCTCCCATGTTCCTCAGTTAGGTTTTTGTAGTTTGATACAATCTTTGGATAAGAAAATGAAAAGGTCAGCTGTAAGTCATAAAAAAAAAGATGGAAAAAAAAATTGTGAGTTACGTAACTTATAAGAATTGGAAAGCAAAATCTGTCCTAGGATACAAAGTTTGAAAACTCCAATCTGCCACATTATTTTAAACTATCAAACAGACCTCTCTGCTCTTTAGTTATGTCTTCCCCTCCCTCCCCTTTCCCACCCATCCCTCACTGAATACAAATTGTCTCATAAAGTTTTTGGAAACAATGTGACTGGAAGATGGCTTGGGGCTCTGTGTGTTTTTGTTAAGGGAGTTTAAAGAAAATCTTTGAATGTTTCTTTTATTGACATCAGCAGAAAGTTTGCTGTATCGACTTTTGCAGTACCTCAGCCTTTGCAGAGGTGTGCTTTTTCCGATACCTCAAATATACTGTCTATGTGCAACTTACTCTGAGTGTAAACTGAGTAGGTTTGCATGTGTGTGCATAACAGTGGTTCAAACCTCACTTATGTTTCATGTGTGGATAAGATGAGAAATCTTGGTCATTCCCTGCACCAAATAATGTTGAGGATATGAGTGACAACACACATAAATATTGCTTCTATGTCATGTGTTAGAGATCTCAGATACCTCTGAGCAACTTGATCTTTAACACTGTCAAACACAGTTTAAGGAGGAAGATGGAAACTTCCTGATTTAAAAGTTGTTGTTTTCAGTAACGTATGCCAGAGAAGTACCTACCTCATCTGAGTTTTGTCTGCAGTTCAAAGAATGGTGTAAGACCTCAGGGTCCCATTGTTAGGCAAAAAGGTATGAGTGTAAAGACAGCTCATTCAGAGAGTTGTGAACACTGGTGACCATGTCCCAGCTGTTCCTGCTCTCCTGTCTCTTCCTTCCAAATCTTACATATTGCCAAGTAAGTCTTTGAAGATCTTCCCAACCCACCTGGATGCCACCCTATGCCACATGCTCTGGGTGTCCCTGCTGGAGGAGGGGGCTGGCCTGGATGATCTCTAGAGGTCCCTGCCAACCTTAGGCATTCTGTGATTCTGTAATTTTCCTTGAAACTCTGAACTGTTTCACTTCATTTTACTTTAAACTCTCCAAAATCTGACTTATTTTAAATAGATTTGCATGGTAGTTTCAGATGGCTAAGTCCACAGCTAACCATCCATAATGTACAATTACTTTAATGAAATTTGTAGCACCAGAAATGAAACACGGCTTGTAGCTCCTGCTGTTGCTCCATATTACTGAGCAAGAGAAAGCAATGGTTTTGCATTGCGTCATCAGGTTTCTAGAGTAACAGAGGAGCAAACACTGAGGTGGCAGCAGTTGTAGCTGCTTGGAGATCCTGAGGGGCGATGTGAAAAACCGCGTTAGTACCCAGTTATTCAGTTAGGCCACCAGTGACCGGCTGCATCTGCCTGAGTTTGTTATGGGTTTACTTACAGTGCTGGTGGGACCACAGAGCTGTGCATTAAAACTGTGATGCAGTTGGCAGGTTTGACTTCGTTCAGCTAAGACGCCTGTTGGTTTTGATTATCTATTATCTGCTTGAGAAAATACTACTGCTTTGATATGTTGCTGAAATCCTAAGAATCAGAAATGCTGTGTCTGATATTTAACCTTTTGTTCCCCTGGCTGTTTTTGGAAATTCTGTGCAACTCTTTCCTGGTAGATAATGTTCTTGCTTATGTTTTGCACAGCAAATTGTTTAAATGGATTGGTTTAAAATATTGCTTCTCTTACTGCTTGGCATATAATTAAAATGAATTGCTAATATTACAAAGTTACCGTTTCTTGCATTGTGTTTTAAAGGCTTTGCTGCAAGAAGCCCACGGAGATACTTAAGTGGATGTTGAGACTGTTCTGAAGGTTTGCTGTGTCCTTATAGCTAGGTGTACAGAGGAAAGTAAGGATTTGGTGTGCATTGTGGTTGAGGTTTACTGCCTAAAATCAAGAGAGAAAGTTTTGTTGCTGCACCTTAAGCAGCTGCTCTTCACAAAAGAAACAAAGAATTTCGGCATCTTCTCTTGAAAAGCAAAATAAGAGAAACGTGGATGTCTGAAGGATTCTCCTTGCTTAATGACTTACATATACTTAATAACTAATAAGTAGACCATTCCTTGAAATTTAACCGTATCATAAATATGGTGTTTTCTCTCACACTAGTTGAAACTATTTCTTGATTATGGCATGATGGGTGATCTAGTGTTTCCTTTGAGACATTTTTGTGAACAAAACTCAGTTCAAAGAGAGCAAATGTTATTAGGAGTATTCTTAGACCAGGTGGTATAATTTTAAACACTTCTGGAAGTTAAATGGAGGAAGTAATTTAATTTTGTACCACACAACTTCCACATGATCTTCTGTTTAGATAAGTCCAAGCTATTCTTGTTTCAACTGCTTTACTTGTAATTACCGCTTCCTCCTGTTTCTGTCAGTGTTCATTAATAGTGTTGATATTTATTACAAGTCTGTTTGTGCTGTTGTCTTGCTTTAGCTGAAGAACCTCATTAGAAAAATCTAGATTTTGGGGGGGGGGGGGAAATGCAAAGGGTTAATAGAAAAATGTTCACTACATTAATTTCTTTTAGAACTGTAAAGTAAATGAAACATGTTAATTTTAATTGAACTGCTGTTTTCTACCTAGGCTTCTATATATTTGATCCAGTTTTCACTGCATTTGCATTAATATACTTCTCTCTGTCTGCTGATTTGAGAGAAAAAAAGAAAAAAAAAAGAGAGAGGGAAGGCCTTATTTAGGAAATACTGAGGTAACCTCCTTTTTGTCTTTAAATATGTATACTTTGCATTTCTGCTGTCTCCATTTTCTCCTTGCAGTTAGGCAGTGATGGATTAGAATTAGGCTGCAGCACGGATTGGGAAAAGCTCCCAGCATCCTCTTCCTGCAGAGACATCAGCTTCCAGCGTTGGCTGAGGCTGCTGCCACTCGAATTGACATTTCTTTTTAAATTCAGGCATGGAGAGCTCCTGTGTTGCCAGCTGCTGGCTTGCGGACTTGCATCTTTTTATTGTTTTTGCTTTATAACTAATTAATGAAACCTCATGGGTGTTGAGAAGTAAAATAGAGAATCAGTTCTCTCTATGCTTTTTTTTCCATTTTTTTTTTTGTGTTTGTGTGGTGGGAAACAGAGTGAAAGAAGCAGCACTTCCTTTTACATAAGGACTGTACTTATTCACCTGAAGTTAATTGATTTAACCCTGTAAGTATATTATCTCTACCTTCTGGTCCCTGAAATTGTAACTGTGCTAGTCAAATTTTTTGAGGTTTATCTGAGAAAATTTACTTATTTTGCAGTTTAGTTTCTTCAAGAGTGCAATGATGTGTTCGGGATGAGTTTATGAAATAACTGTTTTTCCTCTGTACTTTTGCGGTGATGAACAAAGCTCTGAGCAAGCAGCAGATTTCCTGCTGATGTCAGTGCTTAATCAGCGAGGATGCTGTAGGTTGTAGAACACTGCAAGGTGTGTATTTTGGGATGCTGCTCTTCAAAATGCGGTGATTTAAGGACAGTATCAGACTTAGTCATTTTCTGCATTATACAGTACGTCTTCCTGTCTTGGTAGCTATGATGATTTAACTGTTTGAGATTATATAATTGTTTAATTTAAATATAAATGATTTGCTTCATGGCATGCAGTTTTGTGTGTGTTTTTTTTTAAGTACTAAATGATAAACATAATTCTGTGTGTTTTAGAGATTTTTAGTGATTAAAGGATTGCAATATTAACTGTAAATTTGCTATGTAATAAATTCCTGTGAATTGTTTTGAAGTTGGGAAGAACAGTCTTATTAGTAGGACTGGTCTGTCCTAATTGTGTGCTTGGATCTGAACCAATATTTGTGTGACGCAGTGCTAGTCCCATAAACATCTGTCCTGGTCTGGTGTCCTACTTGCTGAATGATTTATTTCTTGTTTTTCCCCTAGTGAGATAAAGTGGATTTTTTACGCATTTTGTATAAAACTCTCAACAAGATGCATGATTTATACATGACAGTTTCTTTCAAGAGGATTTTTTTCAACACTTTTTTATGTCGGTGCAGACCAACACTTTATGGGAAATGTTAAACTTTGTATGTGTGAATCCAAATTTATCTGTACATACACAGGGCACTAAGTTTGGGCTATATCACTCTTGGAAATCCTTGAATGTGCCTTTTGGCTACTAAACAGTTACTGTATTGACCTCAGCTGGGTTATGTGATATAAACTATTACTCTACAGGTTATGCAAACACAATAAATTGAGTTTAACTGCAAAGATCTCATGTTAAAACATATGTCTAAAATACTGTGTAATCACTGAGTTTACTAATAAATCTGATAACACAGAGCAGTTGCAGAAGGCTAATCGTAACATCATCAGAACCTGCATTTGGACAGCATTTTCATTAGTGCAGCGATAGAAAGCAGGTTTCTCAGCTGCTTGCAGGCTAGCACTGTTGGTGCTTTGTTGTTTCCTCCCCTGTCAAACCGTGGTCAGTTATAAATAGCAGTATTTAGGGCTGCATTTATTCAGCAAGGTGTGCTGAATGCTGCTGCAGGTTGGTAAACCTGAACAGGATTGTTTCACAAGCCTTCTGATGACTATACTGTGCGCATAAATTGTATGTGCACGTTCAGGTCAGTGAGTAGTAAGGCGGGTACCTGCCACGCGTCCTGTTTGCTCTCTCAGTATGGCTGATTCCTTATGGAAAACGTGCTGTTTTCCTTATGGAAAAAGTGCTTATGGAAAACATCGCTCTGTGTGTGCAACACGGTTTGTTACTGAACTTAGGAAACTTAAGTTCAGTAACAAGTAAAGAACTCGGGTGCAGGTCTGTTCCAAACATACCTGTTCCCTTCCCCCCTTCTTAAAGCAGTGTAAAGCCATGACTTGATTGTTGGCGTGCTGAACCTCGTTAATCATCATTTTAAATTAACAACTTGTATATGCTTTTCTTTTTTTTCTTTTTTTTCCCCCCTCATTTCTTTTTATAAATAAAAAAGATCATTGCCTCTCTTTTCAGAGAATTAGTGTGTGGTGTTAAGAGCGGTGGCTTCCAGTCAGCCTGCAAGATGAGTTTGCTTTTGCCATTTCATTTAACATTGGGGATTCAAGCACGTGACAATCTGTGCCTTGGTTGTCTTCCTTCTGTACTTATTTGATTGCTTAGTTTTATCCACAGAGAAATAATAATACAGGAAGATAAAGCTGTTTTTTATAGTGTGCAGATATTGCCTTGATAATAAATATCAGGGTAAACTTTTTCCACATTTCCCATATGAAACACTATGAGGAAGTTGAAGAGTCTTTCTCACTCAATATATTATAATTTTTATAATCTTTATGTAAGTTATAATATATGTAATATTATATAAACTTCATATGTAGATATGGAATTCTGCTATGTCTTATTAAAAATAAGAGCTCTGCAGTGCTAGCATGCTGTAAAATAGCTGCTTTTTCTTTTTTTCATTTTTTACATGTCTTTTTTTCACATGTAAATGTTTGCAAGCAAAAATATTTGATCACTTGATCACTTCCAAATTTTCATAGAACAGGACAATAGATGCTGCCTGCTTTTTATATAGGGCAAAAACAGTCCTCCTCCCACCTTTGTTAGAATTAAGTATAGGCTCACTCAAAGAATGTAAAGTAGTATTAGTCTCTTTAAGCTGGTGATTTCATTATGCCATTCTGTGCCATTTAAATTAAGTGTCATATAAGACTTTAGAGAAAACAAACAAACAAAAATCTTATTAAAAGTTCCTTAAGTTTCCTAGGCCTTAAGCATTCTTCATAGCACACTTTTAGCAACTCATAGTTGGGTAGTTTTGAGGGGAAAGTACAATCTAACTGAATGAAATTCTCTACCCTTCCACCTGTTCAACTGCATGGATAGGATACTGCTATCTGCTGTCCCCAGGAACCAAACAGAAGTTAGTGCCCAGAAATCCTGGGTGCGAGCCACACTTGGCCTCTGTTTGTTGTTGAATTGTATTTTAAATAACAGTATTCAAGAAGCTCCAGATTGAGGAAAAAGTGATTGTTTCTGGATTATGTAACATAAATATGTTACTTCCATGTTTTTGCCAAACTATCATGTTGTGTAGACTAATAAGGTTTAAACTAATTTACTACCGATAGTTTTGTAGGGTTTTCTTTTTTTGCTTTTGATTTGTTCTGTAATCGTGATCATTGTTCAGTGGGTCCTACCATGGTGTTTTTGGAGACTTATTTCTGGCTGTTTGCAGAATTGGGTAAAACACATCAGAGTTTTGCTGCCAGTTGAGCAGTCTTTAGTGAACACTCAGCACACAAAGCTAAGCACGCCCTAGTGAAGCTGTGAAACTGTAAAGATACTATACCTTCAAGCAAATTATTTCATTAAATTTATCTTATATCAGCATGAAGCTTTTATAACGCTTTCCATGAGCTGATAACAGTTCTGTTGAATCTGTAAAGTATATTTACATATATCTGTACATATATTTAAAATTCAGGTTTCTTTTAACAAGGGATATGTTCAGAGTGAATGTAGAATTTGCAGTAGAAATAAAGCATGGCTTGTGTTTGTTGCATAGGTAAAAATCATGTGTTCTGGCTATGCTTATCAGATAGCTGCACTGATGATGGCTATAATGTAGGATAGGAAGCAGTTTATCTTCACTGGAGATCATTTGGTAATTTGCAGACATATATCTTAAGCTTTTTCTGTTCGGTAATTATAAGTGGCATTGACATTGCGAGTTGCAATCTAGATTTCAAATTAAATTTTAAGAGTATTTCCAAAAGTCTTCTGTTTATCTGCCAACGAACTGTTGCTCATGTGATTTTGAATCATTCCTTGCTGTTTTTTTAAATCAACTTTTGTATTAATAGGTCTTTTTTTCATAATTACATAGTGGTTGGCAATGTGAAGTGTTCATACCTCTTTAATGTAAATGACTTAACATGCTCTAATTTTGGTTAGTGGCAAAAAAAATCTCTAAATGTGAAATTTCATTTTTTTTTCTTTGAGTTGTTTTCCAACTGGAAAGAGCATAGGTGCCTACTGCTAGCATGCATTTAGGCAAAAAGAAAAATTCCAGGAAGTTGAAAATGTTAGTGTTTGGAAATATGTGGGGTTGTTTTGTTTTTGATCTGTATCTGACACCCAATAGAGTTTTGTTGTTCCCATTGAATATTTTCTTGATAAACATTCTAAATGTATCTTAATAGGAATGATAGAATCATAAGTGTCGTATTTCTGATGATTGTTACTAATTGTTATTAATAGGAAGCCTTTAACCAATTGTATAGATTTAATATGAAGTGCTAAATATTTTTCTTCTGGCCAACTCATAGTAGGGTGTTTACATTCTCTGATTCTGTTGATCCAGTCTTTGGAAGAACTGGAAGTTTGGAAGTATGAACAGTTGCTACAATCTGAGGTCTTGGCAGGTAGCCAAAATAAGTATTGGCCAGATTATTTTGGGGGTTGGATTTCAAAGCCGAAATGTGCAAAATATAAAATGTGTTGGGACTTCTCTGAACAGATAGAGCCTGTTGAATTTGCAATGTTGGGAGGTGCAGGTACTCTGTGGCTCTCTTAAAGGGCTTTCCTGGTTTGAGGTTTCATTTTTACAGAAAAGGATGGGGGAAAATGTTTGGTAGAATTGGGTGATAAGTTGGCTTGCACTTACGGTGTTCTGTCTGATGCTGTCATTTTCCAAAGACTGTTACGGTTTGATCTTAGGTTTATTAAGTCCCCAGCTAATTTCAGTGCAAGTAACATCACAGCAGTATAAAACCTTGTGCACTGAAACATGAAGAATACATTTCTTAAACATTACATGACCTACTGCAAATGGTCACTTTTGCATAAAGATAAATGAGTATAGCTGATACACTAAATTGCTACTGATACCTCCCTTTTCCTCATCAAGGACAAGCCAAATCTATCCATCAAAGTGAATCCAAAATCTAAGGGGTGAAGCAAACTTCATTAAAAGCAGTAACCAGAAATTTTGCTTGATCCGGTTGAAATTATAATGAAAGTGGATACTTATTTTGTAGTCTCACTGTTACTACTGTATTTTCCCTATTGCAGTTTGGTTTTGTGAGATGAGATTCAGAAATTGTTGCACAGAATGTGTAGTAGAGGAAGTGTGAAAGGAAACACATGGGCTCACTCAAATATGCTTCCTGCATTGAATAGCTTCAATTACCAGCTAGCTTGTGAGGATAATCTACACAGGCTTACATGCCAAAACGATTTAGGGCTTGGAGAGGAGAGGGAGGGGGAAAAAGAAGACATCGGGGGAGTTGTAGTTAAGGAGTTTCGAAGTTCTTGGTTTGAGTAAACCCACTGTATTTATGTTTGTGTGCACACCGGGAAGTTTTCAGAATAAGGAATAAATAAAGTATATTTCTACAATGGAGTTTCTTTGTAAAAAGTGGGTATCTGGAGAAAAGCATCAGCAGCATTAGTCAGTGCAGTGCAGTAGTGATTTTCACCTCGGGTTTTATTTTCCAGGGCATTTTAGGATATAAAGACCAGCACACAAGTAATGACAGAGAGTACTTATCTTTTTATTTATATATTTATTTTGTCTGTAGCAGCAAAAAGGATGCCTTATCTGAAGGATTTAAATTTATCATTAGGGTATGTATAATTTATATGCAGACCTGAATAAAGTTATTTTTAGCAACTTTCCTGAAATATTAAGGGGAAAAATGCAAAAAAAAAAAAAAAAGCCCAAAAAATACAACCAAAAAAAAACAAAGTTAGCTGCCTAACCTAAGGATGTTCAGATGAGAACATAAGTCAGTAATAGCAAGAGAGCAGTATCTCATCAGTGTTGCAGGCCAGAGACCAGGAGAACAGAGATGATGTTGATTTGCTCTCGGTACCCGTGCGTGCTAGCAGGAGCAGTGCCTGTGCCACGGTGCAAGCCTGAGTGGGAGCCCTTGTTCCCCACGGTGCTGCGTGCTGGGATGCAGTTGGGGGTGCTGGCCCCACACCCTGCTGCGTGGTGGCCCCGCAGGTGGAGGCCGTGTCTCGCACGGAGAGCTTTGCCCGCCGTGGAGCGTGTCCACGGCCAAGTAACACCCAGGGTGTGAGCGAACGCAAGCTTTCTGAGGTGCCAAGTAAATAAGAGGCGATACTAGCAGTTACTTGGGAAAGCTGGTTCCTATCCCAGTTCTCGCGTGGTCCCTGAACTGGTTTCCGAGGTGACCCGACTGTGGAAACGGTGCCCTTGAGACTTTCGGATGGCATTTCGGGTTTTGCTTGGCCTGGAGTGCACCCTCAGCCCTTCAGAGCTTATTGCCCTACCGATGACTTCAGTGTGTCCCGTCCGTAGGTTAGCGCGGTTTGCAAGGCAGGACCCTGGAAGTGTGTGCTCCTCCTTTTGCGAGCGGATTGCTTCCCTTGCACAGGGCTCGGGGCGAGCGCCCCAACTACAGCAAGGACTTGTGATGTGTCTGCCTCCTCCCAGAACTGAGCTTGGCGCTGCTCCGCGTCTGCCACCGTTGCCCTTCCGCTCACAGGAAAGATACCATCTTACAGGGAGATGGTAAAGGCTCTTGGTTTTAATTTCTTTCCTCCCTCTATTTCCAGAAGGAGAGTTAACAGGAAAGGGTTTGGTAGTTCAGTGTGTGAGAGCAGGGGTTGATTTACCCCGGGGATAACGGGAATCTCACAATCAAGTATGTATGACCAAAGATAATTTCATTATCTCCTCTGAGGTATTTAATTTCTATAGATTTCTTAAACTGTTATTGTGAATCTACTAGACTTTAGGAATTACTGTTATAGTTGTGTACTTTATATTTATACATGGACAACACCTCCTGTTTATGATGTATCTCTAATAGTCTTGGTTGCAGGTTTCAGAAAAAGGTTTTAAAGGCTAGAGGCTGGAATGCTCTCTAACGGCTTAAGTCACAAACCAAATTAGAAAGGGAGGTCATGGTTAGCTTGCTAGCTTAACCATGGAAACATTGATTACTGCTATACAAGTCCCGTACGACTCTGGATCCCGTACAACTCTGGATTTGCCTCAATTCCTATTCTGTGCTGTAGAAAAAACATGTCCTTAGCTGCAGTGGTTTGAAGAGGAAGTAAATAAAGATTTGAAGCGTGGCAGTCACGGTTGTAATGACTCGTAAAATTATGTAGGGTAATTATGCTAGGTAATCTTTTTCTTAATCTCAAAACAAAAACAAACCAAAAAACTACAGGGCTGTGAATGAACTTTTTAAAATTAGCGTGTAGAATAAATAAACTCGATAGCGCTGAGTAGCATTATTATTACTCAATATAGAAGATGTTGTTATATACTATGTGTACTAGTATGCTCCCTTAAACCCTGCAGTAGGTCTATATGAAAAAATGAGTAGACCAAACCTTCCCGTTTAAGACTGGGCACAGACAAAGTAGATGGAAAGTGTGATACCTCCTGCTGAGGGAGGACCTCAGCTATATGCCCCAGGGTATGCAGGAAGTCTAATGAAACAAATCAAGATGCAGAACCAGAGGAAAGATGATCATTAGAGGGTATTAAAATCTTTTTATTATTATTATTTTTTCCCATCTGATGTAGGCAGCAGAATAAGAGATATAATTTACATTTGTGAAGTCAGGATTATGTTTTGATTCCTACTAAGACCTGTATATATTTTATATACATTTTTAATGTATCACAGCTTTTCTTAAGAAAATGTGTTGAAAAGTTTTGATGTGTTATCAAAAAGAAAACATGAAGAGCTGTCTAATAAATGTAGCAAATTATCAGTTGAAATAAAGTTTCTAGATGTGTGAAACAATAAAGGACAAGAATTTTTAAAAGATGTTAATTTGTTACTTCATCTCTTGACTGGATTCCTAACCACCCATTTGTTGTGTATCTGAAATGTAGTGTGAGGAAATTAGAAATATTACCAAGGGGCCAAAATAGAGATCTGAACACAACTGAAAACTAAAAAGTATCCAGAGCTTTAAGAGATCATGATGTTATATGCTCATAGGAAAAAGACTAAAGTGATCAGCCCAGTGAATGTGAACCACATCTGGCTTTTCTTGTTTTGACTGTACTGAAATATTTTGGTAACGTAAGAGAAAGATTTACAAAACAGAAAACACAAGTTGTAAAAGTATTAAAATATTTGAATATGGTGTATTCGTCTTGTGAATGTATAATCAGTATGTGAAATTGCAGTATTATATGATTATTTTCGTATTGGATCAGTTGATCGCTGCTGCCTTATTTCATAGTTTTAGGGTTTGCTGCAAGTCTGAAAGCAGCTGATCTGAAAGCAGCTTAAGTAGCAATGCCAAAAAACCCAAAATGTACCTTAATAAATTACTAAATATAACCCTTACACCCTTATATAAATTTTCCTCCAAGCATGCCCTGTAACTTGACAGAAGAAATTCTTTTCTTTCGAAGGTGTAAGTACATTTATATATATACACATGCATACATGTATGTATGCATACAAACATATGCATACATACATGAAAGCATATATAAGCATATAAATTTTGTGTTTATATATATAAAAGCTTATATGAACTGTGCTTGTATGTACACACATATGCACAAGTGCGTGACCACATAAACACATACAAAAACCAGAAGATTGTAAAGACTTGTGGCTGAAAAAAGGAATTCACAACTTTATAACAGAAAGTAGAATTTTCCTCTCACTTTGGGAGGCTCAAAGATAAAAATCTCTTAGTTGATTTTGGAACTAATAGGTATATATCTTATTTTACACAACTGACAGCATTTTTCTGGTACTGCCATTGTGTAAGGAATAACAAAACATAGAGCTGGGAACAACATCTAGTCTTATCCCCATTTTCTAGCCCAGAAGGATTATAGAAAGCAGAGACGATGTTTTTAAAGCTTCTGTGTGTTGGAGGAGTGAGAAAGTTGAGTATTTTGTATAAAAAAGCCATCCATTTTTTACCTTTGAAATTTTCCTCTAGGAGTTTCACCTTCAGATTTAGAATGGCTGTAATCCTTCGTACTTTCTATTATCTCTTAAATTCCTTCTGCAGGATTTTTCATTTCTGGTTAAAGGGCTTAAATACCCTTTTATTGACTTGATCTGTTGCTTACTGTTTTTTAATCTTGCTTGGGTAAAACCCTTGAGAGTCTCAACTTGTTTTTAACCTGGAGACAGATTGCAGTGGTTGAGCGCTCTGGAACTTCTAGCTGTTCATTACGATCATGAATGTTCAGTTCCTTATAGTTTTGTGCACGGAGCAATCTGAACACTCTGTACCCTATCTTGGACAAAACTCTTTGATGTAGCAGATTGCTTTTATTTGAACAAATATGAGTGATTTTGCTTGAAATAGAATAGGAAGAACAACACAATAATTCAGGCACAGAGTAGCCTCTGAGTGTGCCATTGGGGGACATAACAGTTTGCAGAGCATCTCTGTGCAGTGTTTTACTTGAACAAAATGTTGTTTTCTCATCTCGATACAACCTAGTTCTGAAAACTGGGCATGCGCTACGTTAGTTGGACATGGCAAACTGAGAGCTGGAGACAATGATAAACATTTTGTGCATTTGTGTTATATAAGCACCACTTTTGTCAAATGGCCTAATAAACATAGGAAGACAAAGTAATTTTAATAAGCCAGAGAGTGTGCCATATAACATGGATAAAGAGTGATAGGTAAAGAATCTAATTCTTTCCTGCAAAAGTAGCCTTTCAAAAACAGTGGGGGAAAAAAAGGCTCTGGAAGAGCTTCAGTATTGCATAAAGAAAAAAAAGATCATAGATATATGGAGATGCAAATAGTTATGCATTTTTTTCTTTGTTTTAATGTTTGCGGTTCCACTAAAGTATTAAATAAATAAAAAACTTTTTTTTTTTTAATCTTAGGGCATCCAAGATGGATCTCAAGTGTGCGTTGGAAGAATGTTCAATGGCACTGAATTTATTTCTAAACAATAAATTCTCTGAAGCCCTGGAATTGCTTCGTCCGTGGTAAGGTTGTGTTATTTGTGGGGTTACTGTAAATAGTGTAAAGTATTTGGTAGTTAAAAATCAATTTAAGGCCTCTGAAAACTGTAGCTTTTATTCATACCGTTTCTGAAGCATATCTTTGTATTACTGGATTTAAAGAGCAGAGTTCTTTTTCCTAAGACTATCACAAAAGGCATTAAAAAAGGTTAATGAAGTACTACTGTTACTTTGTTCCAGTTGTAATCATATCATTCAAGCTGTCATTTCTACTTCAGAGAGGAAAAGCAAGAACAAGAAGACATTATTTAATGCATTTTTGGTTACGAAATTGGTACAACCAAACTGTTTTTTCACTAGGCGAGAAATAGTAGAAGAAAATTATGAAGTACTTTTAAATTTTTTTCTTTGTTAAACGTGAGTGACCGCTGGCAAATTCTCCCTTCTCTCCTGCCTTTGCTGCAAGGAGGATGAAAGAGTAATAAAGGCTTAGTAAACATACATTATTCTGAGGAGAGTGATTCTGCTAATGCGCTTTTGCATCATCACAGTAATTGATAGACCTGAAAATACACGACTGAAATGGTTTGTTTGTCCCGCTGGGTCAGGTGTTCTGGTTACCAAATGCAGTCGCAGTTACCATTTCACTGCAGCAACAGGTGCAGGGGAAGGATCCCTTAGGATCCTTAGGAGCAGTGCTGAAACCTCTTCCATTGCAAGCTAATCCTGTCCCTGCGGAGCTAGTAGCTAGCGCTGTAAATCATCCGCAGGGTCTTTTCACCTCTCCCCCATGCGGTGTAGGTATAGGTAAATTATTTGGAGAAGTATAGCTGAGCTTTTTCTGTGTTGAGAGGCAATCTGGGTGACTGCTCTTTCAGACCAGGATCAGAAGCCCAGACCGTCTCTAGTTGCTTTGCTGTCTGCCATCACAAAAACGATGCACAAAGTGTTATTTCAGTGATGGAGTTCTGTTACTTCTGTTTGTAGAACTCCAGAGAGTTCATGCTTTGCAGGTTGGTGGTAGTAAATGGTGGTAGTGAATGGTAAGAATGACTGGTAGGTATTGTTAAGAGATCTGGATAAGCGAAAGAGCACATGTTAAATTGAGCAGCCCAGCACCAGAAGGATTGTGCCGTGCTTAGAAAACTTTGGGAACTTCATTAGGAAAAGAAAAACAGAACCGACCTGACCCAATATTGACAATAGTACTACTTCAGTTGGTAGGTTTAGTATTTCCACGAAATAACATCTTTATCATTCTGTGCTTATTCTGTGAAAGATAGTCTGGCAGAATCCAGCCTTTAGTTCATGTCTTTTTTTCTTTTTTTTTTTTCTGATTGACTGGTAAGATAAGTGTCATCTTACCTCTTGTTTAAAGTGAAAATACGAGAAGGAATTTTTATTTTAGAGCTGAATTTACTAAATTTAGCAGATAATACCTATGCAATATAAGTGGGGATATAATTAAGGACAATTGTGCATGTAACTCAGTTTGAATGTTTTCTGGCATTCACTGCAACAGCATCTTACTGAGGTAGATATGTAATATTTAGTGGAAGGTGATACTTTCTACATTATGTTCAATTTCATGCGTTTCTTTTTTCTTTTGTCTTTTACAAACAAAAGCAGATATCTCTGACTGAACTTAACCATTTTCTAATTTTATTTTTAACTAAAAAGCACAAGATTTATCTCTTTGTCTTAGGTCTAAAGATAGTATGTACCATGCCCTTGGGTACAGCACGATTTTAGTTATGCAAGCTGCTATGACTTTCGAACAGCAGGATATACAGATGGGAATTTCTACAATGAAGGAAGCTTTACAAACGTGCCAAAGGTAAATCTGAGCAATTTGCATTCAAAAGGTGCATGTTCTGTTATATAAGGTTCATTATTTCATTTGGAAGGTAATCCAGCTGTCTGTACAAAAGCAGGCTATTGTCAGTATGGTGGTGATTTAAACTTGGAATGGTGAAGTACCTCACATTATGTAATTGTTATTTTGTTTATTAATATTGCAGAAAAAAAGACTCATTTTTTTTTAATATTTATATCATCTAATGATAGTTAAATGGCTACTTGACCATGTAAGCCATAGGCTGGCATTTAATGTTACTACATGATGAAACTGAAACTGCTTGAGCTACTTTAACATGCAACTTTATTTTCCATGTAAACGAACAGTTTAAAAGCCCTAATTTTGAACTTTCTCCAGTATGAAAAAAAAAATGTATAGTAAGTTGTTTTCAGATATGGAGCAGATAGTCTAAAAGGAACAGGTGTGTACTGAGGTTACCATTAAAACTGAATTCAAATCTTTGTTGTCAATGTTTATTCTACAGCTAAAGAGCTGTCATTTCCATCAAGAATGGGAAGAGGGAAAAAGTGCACTGCTGTATATTTGCTGAACTTTAACAGAAACTGTCATTCTGAAAGGCAAAAAGTAGTTAATAATGAAAACACTTAAAATGTGTTTTTATTCTTACTTTTTTACTTTACTGTGTTGGGTAAGTCTCTTTAGCATTTGGTTTCCAAGGAGCACTCAGGTTTGCATGTGCAAACAAGTGCCTGTTTTCTCAGGTGTGCCATCAGCTCAGAGCTCCATCTGAGCTAGGCTGTGCCTGAAAAAGAGGGCCCCCCCTTGTATCCCGCCTCTGTGAAAAAGAATTGAAGGTTGTTTCAGTGTGGCTTTCATCATCAAAGAATGTCTAAGTGCTCTGTTCTGCTCATGTAGAGACCATTAAGATAAAAGCAATCAAATGCTCCAAAGCTTAAAATGTCAGAACTACTTTGCCCTAATAGGTCCCTGCTTTGTGCATGTGCCATGTTAACCTGTGGTCTTACTTTCTTATTGTCAAGTTCTTGCCTTTTTCAGTATACAGAAGAGTGAAGCAGACCACAAACAAATGCTCAGTATCTTTAATGATGACTTAATAAGTTCTAAATTGCATTTACTTTATGAATTGTTTCTTTGACTCTGGTAAAAGTTGAGTTCTTTGTAAATAGCAATGCATGAATCCTTGGATTGCATTGCTGAAGTAAAACAGCGATATGAAAGATGGATAATTAAGATCTGTTGAAAGAATAATGTGTGACTACTTTGGGGAGTTTGAAATTCCACATTTGCTATAAAATGTCATTAAGGATGAAGTATTTATGGTTTTTTTTATGTTGAAACAAGCTCCTCTGTACTTTTTTTGTAATTCTGAATATGACACAATAAAATAAAAAATTATAAATTCTCAAAAGCTTAAGTGCAGGTAAAGTGACTTTCCGACCTTAGGGATCTCTGTTACAGTTCTGTAAATGACATTAAGCTGCCTTCACTGACCCTTTGTAAAAGCTGGAGGTCATTTACAAAACGTGTTTCACTGCATTGTGTCTATTAGCTCCTTAATAGTGTTCCTGCCTAAGACCAGAACTTGGCGGTGGAAAGGGCCATGTATGTTACTATGTCCATAGACTAACTTGAATCCATGTTTGGAAGTTGAATTAGGATAGAATATGTTTCTGAGCCAGGATTTTAAACCTGTGATGACAACTGGATTACTCAAAGAAATGTAGCTTTTGGTAAACCACCACTTGATTGAGTGAATTTACAAATTGTTTGCAAATGGTGAATAATTACACTATGTTCAACTCAATTTAAATTTTTGCTAAAATTCTGCTTATCTTGTGTGTATTTCTTTTTTTCCATATTTGACAACTGATGTAGATTCAGGAAAAGAAGCACCGTGGTAGAATCCTTGTCCAATCTAGTTTCTAAACAGCCAGTGGATCAATTAAGTGAAGGTAAGTGGATTATAATACCATTAAAAAAAAAAATCCTCAAGAACACCAACCAAACATCTGCTAGTATATTATACTGTTCATTTTTTCTAGTTGTCTTGCAATAAAATAGAGATCCTTCTTCTCTCAAAATATTATGACTTCTGAAGTTAGTATTAATGCAGAGGAATCACCTTTGTGTCGTTTATATATTTTTTTTAATGAAGGTTAGGCAAGTTTTTCAGGCTCTTGGCATGTGTAAATGTGTGCAGTGTAAATTTGCAAGTCACATGTTTAATGTAGAGAGCTACATGAGAACAGAAGGTCTGCCCAGGACTCTAATATGATCATAGGAAATGCTATCTTATTGCTGTTCTGAAAACAAGAAAGGAGTGTCTGAAGAACTAATTGCTGTGTGTTGATACTAAAGCATAATGTTAATGATGTTTACAAGAGAACATTTACCAAAAAAAAAAAAAAAAAGTAGTTTTTCAAAACAGACTGACATCATCTCAGGCAAGATGAAGGTTTTTGTCTGAGAAAAAGTGAAATGAGAGATTATTTTTTACTGTCTTCTCAATTGCTTCCTTTGGTGTTTGTTTGTTACGGCTTTATTCAGCAGTAATCAAAACAGAAACTGAAGAATCCTACCTTTTTTGGTTGAATTTTATTTCTTCACATAGAGATGCTGTTGACCAATAGACTTTGCTGCTAATAAATTTCTTTTCTGTCTTGTATAGAGGAAATGCATGCTGAAATATGTTATGCTGAATGCTTACTGCAGAAAGCAGCTCTCACTTTTGTACAGGTAAAATAAAATTTTCCTTTATATTTCTGTGTAACAGTTTATAGGAAGGATGTTAATATTTCTACAAGACTCTCATTAAGACATTAGTTTTGATACTTTTTATAAAAGAAGCTTCCTTTGTAGTGATTAAGGTTATCCCGTATTATGCCACACAGAAAAAAATCTACTTTTTGTTCTGTTTTGCTTAACTATAGATTTAATATCAAGGGAACTATAGATCTAATATCTCACATGTGCTGTCTGTGTATTACTTATCACACCTGAAACTGCCCGACACTGGGCAGCTTAAAAAGATGTTAAATCACTCAAAAATATCATATCTGAAAGTACAAATCTGTTCATGGATGAAAGGGGTAAAATATTTTCCAGTGAACAAAATTGCAACTGATGCCCATTTCTCTTTAATGTCACTGACCATGAACTTTTGAAATTGTGTCAACAGAAGCATAGTTACCTATGACTGTAAACCAATCATGCCTTAGATTTTTCTCTGAAATAATCATTTAGTTCACAGAAGCGTCTGCTGTTTGATACCCGTATGGTTCTTATTTAGTACGTGATTCAGTGGCACTAGAATCTGAGTGTTTTCAAATTCAATTTTGAAAGAGAAATTGTTATTCTCCTTATAATTCTGCTTATACTTGTAAGTGCTTAAAGAATTTACCTTAGGAAGTCCCTTAGAGATGACCATTATGAGGAAGAAGCGAGGTAAAGAGATACTAAGGTCAGAAATACCGAAAGGTTAATTTGGCAAAGCTTTATAATCTGCTTAATACGATACTTCTTGCAAAGTGTCAGGAAACATTAGTAATGAGATGCCAGTCCTTCCTAAAACTGACTTTATCCCCTTTGTTAATCAGATAGAAACAACCCCCACTATTTTTTGTTTTTTGTTTTGTTTGTATTTTTTGTTTGTGTGTTTTTTCATTAAAAGACTTTTTAGAAACATACCAAACCAACTCAACTTTTATGTGAAATAGAATGCCCCTTAAGAACGTTTTTCTCACAGCAGCACCTCGCTGTCCATAATTCTGTAGGTCTGCTGCTGTTCATTTGGAGGTCCTTGCTCTGACTGCTGATCGTTATCATACCCATTTTTTCATGTTTGAGTAATCTTGATTTGTCTGAGGATGATAATGAAAACGTAATGTTCAGAAAAATGAAACTGTTAGGAAGATAGTGCCTGTGCTAAAAGTTTTACAGGAATTGTTCAGTCCTGCAGGTAAAACAGTTGAGGTTTTCAGAATGATGCTCCTTTCATGGAAACCAGGTTTTCTTTTAGTTGATGATTGTAATGCTCTTGTCTTGCTCTTTCATCTTCTGTGTGTTATCTACTGTCCCTGAGTACTTAAATTGTTTACAGTTCTGAAATGCCAGCACAGATTCCACTTCTGTTAGGACATTTTTTTTCTTTTTTTTTTTGTGAGAATTATCTATTGAATAATATATTGTTCATTGTACTTTTCAGGAACAGCCATTTTTGATAGCTAGTGGATTTTGGCTTGTATTTTCTAGAGGTTAATAATAATATATAGTTGGGATGTGTATATATGTTGGGTTGTGAAGCCGCTATTGATGAATAATGGAAATCTTTCTGCTTAGGGGATAATTTGGGTTGCTTTCTGTCAGGGTCTGGGATCACCTGCATTGTTTCGGGATTGTCTTTTAAAAACTTTTCTTTAAATTTTCTTACAGCACCATCTGGTGGAGAGCTTTCCTCTTTCATATATAAGTGTTAAGAACAAACTGAAAGTAACTTTTTTATTTTACTCACTTCTTTTTAAGTTTTAAATCTTGTCATGTGACAGAAAAAATGTGTCCTCAAGAACTTAATACATTTAGTGGAATTATCTGTACAGTTAAAGGTTAATAACTGAAAAATTAAAAAATTCCAATGACTGTTTACTTATAAAATATTTTAAAATGTAGCTGGAAGATTTTAAAGTTCATTTTATGCAATAAACCTTTTTTTTTTTCCTTCCAGGATGAAAATATGATCAACTTTATCAAAGGTGGCCTCAAAATTAGGACAAGTTACCAAATATACAAGTAAGCCATTAGAAAGCACTTAAATTCAGTGTTGGTATAAACAAGTGCATTAATGTCTACAAAAAGTCATACTTCATATCATTTCTAAGTTGTGTTTTCCCTCCCCTCCTTTTTTTTCTGCATCAAAAGAGAATGTCATCAGGTGCTACAGATGACTCAGGGGAACAAAAGCAAAAATGACACTTACCACCAATTTGAAGGAGGAGTAAAACTTGGAATAGGAGCATTCAATTTGGTATGACTTTTTTTTTCACACTTCAGAATGACATTCGGCGTTATTTAGAGCTTATACAGTTCTGTGTAAGATTCCTTTCTTGCAAATAGCCTCTTTTAAAAAGGAAATGGTTGCAAAACAGAGGTAGGATTTGTAGACTTCCTATAAAAACAGGACTGGCTTTTTGCATGCATGCACACTAGGATTTTTTTTTTAATCAAAGTTTATTTGATTTTTAATTGACCAATTAATTTTTCTTAAATGGTGAACATCTGCATTGACTGTATCTTTTGCTTCAGTGGCTTATAATTGATAGCCACTGTGAATTAGTGCAAAAATGCAGAAGAAGTGGTAGTTTACTGAGTTTGTACAAAATACAATCAGTTGCATCTACTAGCATGTTTCTCGACAATTTAGTATCATTGGGATTTGACCTCTTGTGCCAACAGTGAGAGTTAATTTCTTCTGTTATCTTAACTTTTAGTGTTGTTCAAGACGGGAATGGGCGAGTTCGGCCTATGGCCAGTCTGTTTGCACCTGTCAGTCTTACAGTCCAACAGTGGTAGATGGTTGTGTTCACAAGTGGTCTGACCTTTTCTGTTTGTTGTGAACTCTCTTCAGCAGGAAACTGTTCTGGGGAAAATATAGTGAAGTGAATGTAGCTTTCAAAACCCGTCCTTCAAACAGACTTTCTTGCAATGTGCTTGTTGGAAGGATAGTTGTGGTCTTTGTAAAGTCTTATCAGTTGTGTAAAACATGGAGAAAGCAGCTACAAGCTGAATAGAAAGGGCTTGTGATAAAGGGCTGGAGGATAATGAACATGGTAAAACGTCTATACATGCTGTATATGTATATCCATTGCTTCCAAAGCAGAAACAAAAAGTTTATCTGAGATAGCATTGAGTCATTTGATCTGGAGTAACTGGAGCAAGATGACAGCTGTAGATTGGAAGTAGTACCTCCAGTCAATAATACTTTCTTCTCATTCCAAACAAACTATATTTTTCAAACTGTTCTTATCAGCTGAAGACAAAAGTAATCGTTTGAAGAAGCACAATTGGAATTCTTCTCTTGTTGCTTCCAATGCTGGATGACCAAGAGTGAACTGTAAATTAATTGCATTTTATTAATCACACATGTCTAGTTTCAAACATTTTTAAAATGTGTTTCCCTTTCACTAAAGTGTAATGGCATTTAATATATTAACTAGAATTTTTTGTTGAGGTTTACAGCGGTTTCAGAATTTCTAGAAACTTGGTGCCTGGCTTAGATATGTATATATGTCTTATATATGTCTTTGAAATGTATTGCAGATGCTGTCACTTTTACCAGGAAGGATCCTTCGACTTTTGGAATTTATTGGATTTTCTGGCAACAGGGTATTGAATCGGATATTTGTTTTTCAAATTTCTGCTTTCTCTGGGAAAGAGTGGAAGGTTTAGCATCATAGATTTCACACTAAAATATAATGATTTTTACATTTTAAGTGTTAAAAAGGCAACCAGTAGGCATAAAAGTGCACATTTTGAAATTCCAATCTTTAACAAGATTTTTTTAGTCTATATATCAATAAATTAATTTATTCCCTATACAAGCAACTGTGCAGAAGTTGTTCTTTTATGCTTCTTTCACTTTCCCAAGCTATCGTTTTGGGATAAGGAATTTGAAAGAATTTTTGAATGTAGCATGTAACTTGCGAATCCTACTGTATCTTGTCCTTCTGGATGAGGAAAGTATTAGTATCATAACCTAGCCTTTTAGCTTTGTGAATACTTAATGTTCCTTTAAAACTGCCTTTGCCACCTGTAGGAAAGGAAAATAAAATACTGAATTAGACATAACTAAAACTCAGGTTATCCATAAGTCAGATAGGGAGTCTGTGGAGTTTGTGAAATTAGATTCCAGTAGACATCTGGTAATTTTACATTTTCTTTGTTACCTGAGTTCTCCTGTAACTCAGCAAGTTACTTTGCAATAAAACCCCTAGTAGGCTGATATTTCTTCCCAAAGCTGTTTAATTTGTTAAGTTTCTGTAGAGTCAATGCTCTTGAGCAAGAAAGTTCTGAGCTCATCTCAGTAATCCCAAGAACCATCAAGATGTTTTGTAATGGCCATAAATTGGAAGACATGTGAATACAAGCTGGATAGGTCTCTGATTTTAATTTTTTTTCAGCACACAAATTCTGTTGAGCTTCTAGAATTTGGCTAGTATTTTAATCAGAGCATAAATTTGATCAGAAAATACTGATAAAAACTGAGGATAGTTAGGAGGAGTTTGTGCATGAGTTTCTGTGAAGAAAAACTTTTGCCTAGAGGCAGCACTGAAATAGTTGAAAGAGGTTCCTATTGAAATTAGATGGTTCTGACAGCCCAGTACCCAGAAGGTGGTTGGAGGTAGGCCCACCCATATGTAATTTTATTCAGTATTGGCATAATATGCTTAATGCTGTCGGCTGGGCCAGAACTGTTTTGATGGCTAATTCTGATTTTATTTGTGATGTTTCTTAGGAGTTGGGTCTCCATCAGCTACGGGAAGGTGCATCTGGCAACAGTTTGAGGGCTATTTTGTGTACTTTCACCTTACTGGTTTATCACACTTACGTCTCCTTAATCCTTGGTAAGACTAGCATTGCCGCTGCTTAGTGGTGCTATACGTTATGACAGATCTTGTGAATTTGAAATGAATTTAGAAACTGTGGTTGATAGCTTTGTAATAGACTGCTGTGTGGTTAATGATCTAAGGCTTATAATCAAAGGTAGGCTTGCAGAAACCCTCGGGTAAATATCGTTATACTGACACCTCCTTCTATTTGATGGACTGATGTAACATGCAACAGCGCGATACCAAAACATTCTTTTTCTAAGTTCAAACAAGCCCTTATCATAAATTAATATATAACAAATTAATCACAGGCAAAAAGTACTGCTAGAAACATCTGTTCTCCCAAATAATTTACTTACTTTCTTCCTCTAGATTATACACAGAAATAAAAATGCGTGCCATCTTTTGCCTGTTTTATAAGCAGTCTTGTAAATTCAAGAAAAAAATGGTGGAATTAATAAGTAGCAGTTCCATGAGTTGTACCTGTGAAACAGACTAGGAAAAGTTTGCTTGGACATACTTACCAACTAGCAGTCCGACACCAGAGACACATCTCCCTTGAACTTCAAATGCATAGAGTTAATTAGTGATGATAAAGTGGCCCATTAGTGCTCAGTGGTCCCTTGCATATATGTTTGGGCTCTTTACTTTGGGGAGGGGATTGTCAGTCCAATTCCCCTTATTAACAAATAAAGGAAAACAGAATTTCTTTTGGTATTGCCTGTTGTCATTACTGAGCTCAAAACCAGAAATGGGGGAACTACTGAAGGAAGACTTCATAATTTGCTAAGGAGATTAAAATATATAAAATATATATGCATAAACATATATACATATGTATAAGAGAATTTTTATTTAAATAATATCCATGCAGTCTGCCTTGCTTCTGCTTGCAGACTTCTACTGTATTAAAAATTATTTCTTCCAGGACAAGAATTTGTGTTTATAGAAATTTCGTATGATTAAGTAATGATTACACTTTTGCATAAAAACAGTCACCCATTAATCACATGATTAATCAACAGCTAATATGATTTAGAATCTTTTTTTTCTTTCCATAATAGACTGAGATTTTTTTTTTTTGTGTGGTTTCTAGGTACAGGGGAAGCCAACCTTCATGAAGCAGATAGTCTCCTTGAACCCTACCTCCAGAAGTTTCCAAATGTGTGTACTCTCAATATGTTCTATAGCATTAATATATTTCCCTAAGCTTAAAGTAGTAACGGTATGTTTGTTTTTCTCCTTTCCTTTCAAGGGTTCCATTATATTGTTTTATGCTGCTAGAATAGATATACTGAAAGGAAATTTTGAAAAGGTAATTCAATTTATTCATCCTGCTGTTTTCATCTTTTCAGAGTTCAACTTGGGGAGAAAACTTTATCTGCCTACTTCATCCAAGTAGCTTATATTAATTGTACCAATAATTATTATCATCTCTTACCTCAGATCGGGTGCCTTTATTGACTCTGTAAGAGAGACTGAGGGGGAAGATGGTATCATCCTACTAGTTAGCAGTGACCCAGTGATATTCTTTGCGTGCTGGGAAGGAATTTTACTTAGATATGGCTTTCATGTTGCTCCCTAATTGTGCCTTTCTGCTTAATCCTAGGCACAGGTAACATTCCAAGAATGCATAGCATCCCAGCAAGAGTGGAAGCAGATTCACCATCTCTGTTACTGGGAGCTCATGTGGTGCTACACATTCCAGCAGAACTGGCTTCAGGCATATCGGTATGCAGACCTGCTCAGCAAAGAGAGCAGGTGGTCTAAGGTAAATGGGGAGAAGGACGTGATTTTGATATGCTTAGTAACCTCTTCATAGTTAAACGTGCTTACTTAGTTTCCATTGTAAATTAAGATTTCTCTGTCTTCTAAAACTTAAAGTGTGTACCGGAATGGAGGATTTAACGGTGTTAAGGAAGTTGTGCCAGAACCACTGTTCTTTCTACGAAAAACCTGAGGTGCCCATCAAAGCCTAATAAAAGAAACGGAGAAGCAAACTATTCACTTAAGTCTGTAACAAAGTTACATTATTCCTTAATAAAACTTGTCTGAAGAATCTCCCATTCCTAGTTATTCATAAGCAGGCAGTATCAGAACTAGTCAGCAGATGTTTTGAAACATAAAACAGAAGGGCTGCTGCATGGGGAACAGTATATATATATATATTCTTATAAGGAAAGTAAGATAACATAGTTTTCTTGTAAAAATGCATTTCAAAATAAGAACTAAGCATACTATGCAATAGTTTTTTTGTTACATAGTTTTGGACTTTCTAGATAACTGTCTTAAACTAGTGGAGATGAGATGCATCCTATTCTTGAAAAAAGAGGAAGAGAATAATATTACACAGTGTGAAGTTCATCTGTCTTTAGTAGAGTTATGGATATTTATTTTTATCTGCAAAGCCCAGTTAGGGCACTTTCTATCTATACTCAGGTATTTTTCTGTGTTAAGAAACATACCTGAAAAAGCAGACCAAAACGGATGATAATATTCGTGGACTTTTGAGCAGTTATCTCTGAAATTTAATATCACCTCTTTGGCATAACAGTTTACATAATAAATTATTCTGACTAAATTACAATATTAATAAGTATGTTGAAAATAAGACTATATTTATAGTATAAGGCATATGACAAAGGAAATGTGTGGCTAAACTTCAGTGCATCTACCTGTCTGAGAATAACTGGAAGCAGTTTGCTGCAGTAGTGGATGAGTGCTTTGGATCATTAGTGTTTTAATTGAACACATTTAGATGTACTAATATATTTTCTGTTTGATTTTGAAACAGGCGATATATGTATTCCAGAAAGCAGCAATTTTGTGTATGCTTCCAGAGGATGAAGTGAAAAAGACTGGTGAGGACATTGTAGCTTTGTTTAGGTAAGCTTTTATATGGTAGCTAGATGTTTGCTTATTTCTCCAATGTAAATGTTTTTGATTTGTATATCTTTCTTGGGTCACTTTCCGCTTACTTTTCTGTTTTCCTCTTTAAGCATTCTCGTACAAAAAAAAAAATACTACTTTCATTAACAAACATTCATGTTGTTACTGCAGACTCTGAGTGATGTAAAAACAACAAATGATGATTTATTTCTGAGGAGAAGAGTATCCTACTACAAGAAATAAGGTTAAAGAGACAAAGCAAACTCTCGTTTTCATTTCCTGTCTTTGCAGACAAGTGGATGGTTTGAAGCAGAGAATTGCAGGAAAATCTATCCCAACCGAGAAGTTTGCAGTAAGGAAAGCTCGACGCTATGCAAGTTCTCAACCAGTGAAGCTGATATTGCCTGCTTTGGTATTTACACTTGTTTTCTTGTGGTACTTCCTGAAAGAAAAAATAAGTATAGCTTATTGCAAAGGAAGAGAATATTAGGTAGCATCTATCCACCTTCTTTATACAGTTACTAGCATTTGTGCCACCTGGGGCTGAAAGGCATCTTTAGCTTTGCCGTGATCGCAGTCCTGATTATACTCTTTGAGAGTATTTCAGTCCTTGTGCCCCAGACACCAGCAAATTAAGGAGAACTCATTTTTTTTGGTATCATATTTTCAGGTGAAAGTGGAGGGATGTGTTTCTATTACTGATTGTGAGTAAAATATGCAGTGATTAATGATAGATTACAAATATATAAATATATATTACAAATATTGCTCTAATTTCACTTGTCTCAGATTGCACTAGCAATGCACCTTCTGCTTATATTGCACTTTGATAAGGCTCATGGTAGACTTTTTGTCTGTAGATAATTAAGCAACAATAGAAAGTGAAAAGCATGTAATATGAGAAGGATATTCTTGTGTTAAAGCTTTCTGATATAGAAGGAGAGACCTAAAGCAAATTCATGCAGCAATTTTAAAGTTCAGAGGATTTTTCCTTAATTTTGTGTCTCAAAAGAATTATTTATAAGGAACTAAGCAGTGTAAAGTTGTGCAGGGCTTGTACTACCCAGTGCTATTCAGCGGTGAGAAAGTATTTTTAGATTTGTTGTCCAATTTAATATATTTTAAAATAACATTTTTTCCACTAAGTGTTTGGCTGTAACTTTTACAGGATCACAGGATCTAAATGAGTCCAAAATCATGTAGTTAATAATGTTAGTAACACTGTTTCAGAATTTGAAATAGATGTATAACTACTTAGCTACAGCACAAATTCAGTCAGGAACATTTCACTAGTGTATTGTATCTGCTTCAAAGAGACAATATTTTGGGTGTGTAATTGCAATTCAGATATCGTAGATTAAATGATACTACCATGTTTGTGACCAATGAATAAAGATTTTTAGTTCTCGTTGGTTAGAAATTAAGTAAACTCTGTTTGCTTAATGCACTGTATGATAATTTTTAATGCATCTAAAAAAAAGTATCACTGATGATTATATTTCAAGCATCTTGAAGGCTTTTTCCTCCCTGATTTGCCCTGTTTGCTTTTAGTAAGATTTTGAGAAACAGCTTGGAAGTGTGTTCAAATTTTCATCGCCCAAGAAAATTCTGTCTACTTCCTCTGTTACATAAAAGGCTGTAGATTATAGTATGGATATGCACACACACATGCACCATTTAGTGTAATTTCATGTGCTGCATAAAGAAGCTACCTTGTTTTAGCTTGCGTGGCAAAGGTCCCATAGAATCAAAAACATCCATTTTTTTTGTTGTGTTACCTGAGTGTCAGTACAGACTTGGTTAAGTTTCTTCAGTGTTATTTTTTGTTGTGTTTTTTTGTGTGTGTGAAACTCTACAATAGAATCTATTATGAAGAGTATCCTGAAGGTGTGAAATACTCAAAACTTAGAACCCCAAGTTAATTTGTCTGCACACTTGCAATATTATTTTGCCTGTCCTATTTATTGGTATTCTGAAACAATATATTAACAATAAACAATATTATTAAAAACACAAACTGTCAGTGACATGCAAGTTTATTAAGACAAATGTGAATGTCCTGTACATTGTGGAGAGTTATTTTAAACAAATGCTTTTATTTTTGAGTTTCTTAACTTTTAAGTGCTTGATTTTTATAAATATACTTTATAATATTCCTTAATATAAAATTTTGTATGCAGTATTTTATGTACTCGATGTTCTGTAGCAACCTTCCAAGTTACTCTTTAGGTAAATATTTGTGAAATTTCATGGGTTTGTCTTGTTTGTTTTTGTCAGGAAATGATGTATGTCTGGAATGGCTTTGCAATTGTGGGCAAAAGAGCAGACCTCACTGAAAATTTGTTGGTAACAATTGAAAAAGAAGAAACTGCTCTACAAAATGAAACTAGTAAGTGGTCAATTAAGATAGAAATAATTAGATAGTTAGAAATGCTGATGAGACACTTCTTTTTCTCCACTTTAGTGTTCTATGAGGTTAATTTTTATTCACCTAAAGCAACATGCTATTCGGTCTAACTGTGGAAATTTTAGAGCCATATGAAATGTTGCGGTTCTTTTTAAACGTATCTTTGGTTTCATCATAGCATAGATCCTAAAGATAATTTTTTAGAGTCCTAGTTAGTAGAGTTTAAGTTCTAATCAGAAAGAAGAAAGAATAAAACTGATGTACTGTAGGAAAGGATACCTTTAGTCATTATTCTTTATGTTTTTTCAGGTAGTCTCTGCTGTCCATCAGTTAAACTTCTGAATAATCTTCCCTTTCCAATTTGTTCAAATGAACAAATATTACCTTTTTACACATAATTTTCTCAACTATACACAACTTTCAATGACATTCTTAATAATGTCAATAAACAACTTACCAAATAATTGTTCTCCCCTGTTATTGAAGTATCTTACTATCTAGTATGTCTATAACTGCACATTGGTTTGGAAATATGAAATAGGGTATTTGGTTATCCTGTGTACAGCTTGATAATAACTACATTCATGATTATGTATCAAAATTACCTCATCTTACCAGGGTCTTAAATTTACTGTTACTGAAAAAAAAACTGTGATGAAATATGACTTTGCCTAAAATATAGACCTCTAGTAAGACTAGAGCTGTTGGAAACTGAAGTTCCAACTCTACAAACTACCATGCAAAAACTGTAATCTCTTGAGTTCGATGCTGCAGAAAAAGAATGGGGTCTGGTGTCCGTATGAAGCAGGTAATGGAAGCAATGGACTATCCTCATTAGTAGGCAAAACAAAAGAGATAAGCAGACAGAAAAAGTAGGAACTAAATGATAACAGCAACAGGAAAAATTGTAACACTTTTAATGACACAGTATTTCAAAAAAAATAGGAGAGAGTCACCCTAATAATTGCCTTAATCACAAAATTATGTAGAGCATACTGCTGTTGTCTCATGCCTAAATATTTAGTTTTCAAACAAAGTAAATCTGATAATTGGATCTGAATAAATAAGATTTTTTTTCCGTGGAATTTAGTTCCTTGTCCTCACACCATCGTATTCATTTTACAGTCAAATGGAGGCATATTGTAATCTTAATCACTTGATCATCTCTTTAGGGAGTCTTGTGGAAGTGGTGTGATACGTTTCTGGCCTTTTCCACATTATTTAACTCAATACATAGACACTGGAAGAACTTCAGGTATTGTCCAGTATAGACAGACACAGAATTGGTTTCCTTTTGTAATATCAACCGTATTTAATAATACTATTACAATAGTGCCTGGATTTTTTTAAAACAACGTTACATAATTTCCTATTTTGGGATTGTACTCCCAATCTTTGAGGGTAATATGGTAAATGTAGAATAGCAGACTACTTATAAGAATTTAGGTTAGCATTATCAACTTTATTTATGTTCTCAATATTGTGTACCATACATTGATTTTCTTTTTTTTAAAAGGTTAAATTATTCTTTGGTAGATTAAAAATGTACGATGTGTTTTGGATGCAAAGTCATCTTGTCAAAGTTTATTCTTTTTAAAATCTCAAACCTCTGAAGCATTCACATCTTATTGGTTTATATGAATTTTATGTTTAAAACTGTGTCTGTGTTTGCTCTCTATTTTAAACCAAGTTTATATCCTGTAATGTGTCCCTATGTATGTGTGTGTCTTGAGAAAGCTTTTTGTCACGTTTGCTAGGCTTTTTGCGTTGCCGAACATAAAAGTTTGTCTATGGAGCTTAATGGAAAACCCAGGCAAACTTAAGACATTTTGTAGATCAGATAGTGTTAAATTGTGTGTAATAATCTGTAAAAAATACGTCTGTTTATGAACCTTTGAATAGATTGAATAATAAATAAAATGAACTGATGAACAAAATTACGGAAGCACATACAGGATATGCATAGCAGTATGAAACCCAAATGTTGAAGTATTTGAGACACATGCAAATCAAATACTGTTTTCATTACTTCTGTACAGAGGTTCTGGCAGATCTTGTGAGTCCAGTACTGTAACACGCAGAGGCTGGTGTCATCAGTTAGAGCAGGTTGAAATTAGTTCTAATCTGCACTTGGAAATCTGTTGTTCACAGAAGCTAGAGCTGAATAATTTTCTGTCTTCCAAACAGTACTCCTTTTAAACAGCACATATTTCTTACAAAAATATGTAGTTTACAAGAAGATCTTGTTCTAAAATGTAATTGCTGCTTACACTTTTTAATAATAGCTGCAGTGAAATGTAATTTGTGGGCTTTGCATCTGAGAGGCCTTATATCTGTTTTTTCAAGTTATGAAGTTAAGCAAGTTAAAGATTGTGACTGCCAGAATTAGTGCAGAACTGAGACCAAAAGAAGGTGATTAAAGCAATTAGCAGAATGGAGAAGGATGTGATATTATTCTAAATGACAAGTGTTAGTACGAGATAACTTTAAAGGATTTGTTAAGTGCTATAAAAATGTGTAAATTAGACATAAAGGTCACTTAAGGATTGAGACTTCTTAAGAGAGCTGTTAGTATTACGTTGGCCTCAAGTGTACAGACACAGCAAGGAATCTGTCAAGGATTTTAACGGATTGTATAGTCTGAATGGGCTAAAAATAGAAATGATGGAAGAGATGAAAGATATCGAAAATTACCTTTTCTTCATGATTTCTGGAAATACTATTTTCTGTCTGTTGCTGTTTAATCTCCAAAATATAAAAATGAATTTGTAACTTTAAGAAAAATCTCATTTCTCTGTTGATCTTTCCTGTTTTTTATATTTCTAATGATTTTTCCCTTTGGTAGAAAGGACTGCAAGAAGATGCTCTTCAACATTTATTTAAACATTGTCTTTATTAAATTGTATTGTCCACTTGCTGTCTTGGTTGCAGAATTCTGTCTTAATAGCTTTTCCTGTGGTAAATACCAGGAGAGTTCAAGAATACATGAAGAAGGTGATAAAAATGGCAAGTTTTTACTAGCAACAGGGCTTACAAGGGTTTACTAGCATCAGTTCAGGGACTGAGTTCTATGGGAGATAGTCACATCAACCTATTACCTTACCCTATCGAAGTATTTAAAGGAATACAAATACTTTCCCCTTTATGTGATTCTAGCTAATATTAAAAAAAGTTCGAGATTTGCTGTCTGTCGGAACTTCTCCAGGTTTACATGCAGACCGAAGTCAGCTTGAATGTAGTGGCAAATTGCTTCACTGAATCCTAGAATGCTTTAATCTTGCATGTTTGGAACTGTTTATGTAGTATTTTTTTTTTGGCAGACTATTTTAAAAAATGAACGCGACCTTAGAGGACTGGTAATTAGTTGTAAACAAGATGATCTGTTGGGAGGATGTTTTACTTCCTGAATTGTTAATATATGTGCAGCCATCTGTCTTTCCATATGTGTTTTTCTTTTATGGCAGCTAGCAAATGTTGCAAACCAAAGCAACAAGAAAGGGCTGCGCTTATTTAGTTTGTATTTCTGGACCACTTAACAAATACCCCTTCAATGGATGCTTTGAATCCTGTTGGACACAAGTCTGTCTTATTTTTTTCTGAACATTGCACCACTGCTAGTGAAGTTTCTTAGGTGGTAGAGTTGATGGGAATACTAACAAACACAGTTTCTTTAATTTTTCTTGCCATATAATGTTTCCTAAAGGTTTTAGGTGACAGCATCCTTACGAATTCTTACGCTTTGGATGCTGCTGGTGCTAGTGAGCTTTGGATGCTTTTAAGAGAATGTAGTGTGCAGGAGGTGGTGCCTCGCTAAAGACTTTGCCTGCTCTGACAGGTGCTACAGATGCTACAGTGCAGGGTTATGCCTATTTTGCACAGACTTCCTGATAGAGAAGATGAAACTGAGGGTTTATATTCCTTAATTCCTTTATATTCCTATAATCCGGCTGCATTGATAAAGGGGAAAAAGAACGATGCTGTGCAATAGGTGCAGTGTTGTGCACCTACTTTCTTTTGTATGCGTCGGGGCATTTTAAGCAGTAAAATTTCCTGAGCCTGGCTGATTCCTACTGTGAAAATCTCTTGTTTTTCTTTTCACGAAGGTGATTATAAGTTGTGTGGTGTATTTTGCTTTTACTCGTAGATCACAATGAATATTATATGGATGATGTGGCCATGTTGCAGTTACTGAAAGGCCTCTGTCTGAAGAACTTAGGAAGGCTCATGCAAGCTGAACTGTGTTTCAATCAAGTAATTCAAAGGTAAAAACATAGAGCATTCTAGCATTCTGTTCCATAGATTTTGATGTTCCTGCAGAAGCACTCACAGAATTCTTAAGATAAGACTTTTGAGAAATTAAACTTTGACAGGAAAAAAAAAAAAAATCCTTTCTAGGAGTTGATACTAAAATACCTCTCCTCTAAGTATTAAAATACCTAAAAAGCAGTTGAATGGCTGTAAAACTTTACTATTATTTTCCTATGGAAATTACCAGTTTCTTTTGAAATTTGAGTTTCCTATGCTAGAATCTAACATCATATGTTTTATAAATCAGTATCTATTTTAGTAACATTTTATATAACAGTCATGATTGCAACTGTGAACTTACTAAAATTCTTAGAGTAAGCTATAAGTACAATTTTGACAAAATTTATTTATTTTTCTAATGACCTGAGCAATTTACATAAATTCTCCTAAAATAAGGCAATCCCTGATATGATTTTCAAAACCTGCAAGGGCCAAACGTGTTTGACATACTAAATACTTGTTTATCAGCTGCTTACTCTGCTTCTTGACCTGCTGCAGTACACTATGACTGTTTGTCATATGAGCATTCTTGCTACATTAAGACATGCTTACTTTCTACCTCAAGGTTTGTCTTGGTGGATGAAGTGTCTCTCTGTTGCTCTCAAAATTTCAACACATTTGCCACTGATAGTTGAGAACCTTGCCCGATTAGTTGATATTTTATCTTAATAAGGATCAAAGTATTATAATCTAACAGTTTCTATGGCATACGGCCTTAGAGAGAAGACACATGACCTAGGTGAAGGATAGAGATACTGTCCAAACAAGCAGAGATTGGGTTATGAAAGCCAAGCCCATCTGGATCAGAATTTGATGCAGTTTGTGAAGGGCACCAAAAGAAAGGACTTGTTAAGAGCAGCAGCAGGAAAAGAACTAGAGGAATCTGAGCCTGAATCTACTGAAAGGGTCGGAGGAGCTGACAAAGGACATGGAAAGGACACTGTACTTGACGGCTCCTTTGCATCAGTCATTGTTGGTACAACCAGCCTTCAGGAGTCGTAGGTTCTTAAAACCTGTGGTAAACTCCAATGTATGGAAGACTTACCCTTGTGGGAAGAGTGTCAGGCCAGGGAACACTTAACTGCATCTGGGTCCGTGGGAATTGGACGTAGTCCCTAGGAGTGTATCCATGAGCATTGAGGGAGCTCCTCGGTGTCGCTGAGATCACTCTTAATTATTAGGAATTGGGGGAATCTTGGAGAGAACAAATGCCTCTAGAAGGCAGGAGCTGATCCTCAAGAAAGAGTATCAGGAAGCTGTGATAGTCATCCTCATCTTGATCCCGAGAAAGATGATGAAGCAAATTTGCTAGAGGTGCTGCATGGCCTCAACTGTTATACAATTCTAATAATTTCTGCTAGTGAATAAAAGTTGAATTCTGTTACTTCTCTGCTGATGTATTCAGTCAAGCCTTGGGAAAGAAGTATTTATATTACACTGCCTAACCCATGCCTATAGCCTAATAGCATAGAAGAGATTTTTAACCTCTTCTTTTTAAATTTTACTTTTGAAATACATATCACACAATTGGAGAGTATATTCTGGTGAGCTTCCCACCACACAGCACAATAAAAATAGTAAGTAGAAATGAATAATTTCACGTTTCTAGAAGATCATATTCATAGTATTTTATACTTACACTTTATGATTAATATGTTTAGGGACAAGTTCCAGAATGTTTTCTTTGGCCATGGGCTGTTACTGCAGGTGGTGATTGCATGTAAAAATTAGGAGATCATTCAAAAAATGTTGCATTTAACAACTTCGGCTTTTTTATGATTTTCCAGTGAGAAACAGATAAAATATGACAATTACCTGGTGCCATTCACACTGTATGAGTTGGGTCTTTTGTACAAACAACAAGATGAGAGAGGAAAAGCAATAAGATTCATAGAAACTGCAAAGTAAGTGGATTTAGGGTTTTTATGTGTCACTAAATTAAAAATAACTGAGTCACTTTGGTAGTGGGGAAGTGTCTTTTCTTTCTGACAATATCTTAATAAAATAGAAAATAGAAATAGTTGAATTTTAATTTTCTGATATGTCATTTCTGTTCTTCAGTCATATTCTAAATGGTATTAGACAAGCCAGTATATTGTGAAGAAAAAACCCTTTTTTTTGTTTTACCTTGTTGCTATTGGGGCTGTAGATGTGATAAGAGGGGGCCAGTCTCTACTATATGTAGAGAAGGAGAGTTCAGAAAAAGGATCAATGTGATTTTTTTTTTTCCCAGAGACCTGGTGTACATGGTATGCAAAAAAAAAAAAAAAAAAAAACGTGTTTTGGGAGCAGGTTAAGCATAATACAGTTCAGATTCCCTCTTTCATTTGCAGTCTGTGGCAGGAGAGAGCCAGAGAGCAACATTTTCTTTCCAAAGGGCAATGTTTTCTCATCCTTTATGGGGTAAAGGGGTATAGTTTGCCATTTATATGCAAAGAAAGGCATACCAATGATGCAGTACACCATTCAGAAGTGTGAATTTTAACTATGTTACATATATATATATATGTTTTTTAGATTACATGATGTGATTTCCATGTGCTTTAGAACAATGATTAAGTTACATGTTTTGAAATTGAACATACTTTTTCAGCTAACAGCCTTTATTTCCCAAAGCTTTTTCTAGTTTGTTTCTCCACAGGAGACTGACTTTGAAGTTGTCAGGGCTTTGGAAGGATCAAAATAAATGAGGGAAACAACTGCTAAGATTAGGATTCATGTTTAGTGTATGTGTAATTGTAAGCAATAACATAGTATTGGTCAGTATATCAGAGCTATTAGTCAAACTAATGTAGTGCTGTTAGAGACCTCTCTACTCAGTCTGTGGAGATAATTTAGATACACAGATGAGTTAAATTCTCTGCTGATTTGGCAGAAGTGAAGACTAACTTTGATTGTTCAATGAATGCAGAAAATCAGGTTAAAATAATTCTCTTTGAGCTTTCTATATGATAAATTAATTTTATCGTTTGCAGAAACAACTACAAAGAATACTCTATGGAGTCAAGATTACATTTCAGAATTCATGCTGCGCTTGACAGTTTGAAAGTGACTCCTGCTTCAACGCCTTGAGTTCATTGAGAAGAGATGTTTTTCATCTATACAGCAGTCTACGCAACTTCTTTGGAGTTATTTTCTTTTTCTTTTCTTTTTTTTCAATCATGGAAAAGAAACAGCATAATGATTGTTTTCTATCATCTCTGATTTGTTGTTTGTCATTCCTTTAGACTCTTTTCTCCATGGCGCATCTACCATATCTACTTGATACTTTTAGAAAATACCTTATTTTGCTTCATAAAAATAATTTAATGTTTGACTTGAATGGGGATATTTAAAAAGAAAAAAAAAAAGTTGCTGGTGCAATAACATTTAATTCAAACACTTTATTTTTTTATATGAAAACATACTGGTTATGCAATGGAACTGGTGATAATCTCAGCATTTTATGGGGATTTGATTTTTTTGCTGTACGCTTGGGACCTTTTGCCTCTGGAACAAAAATGCAATGGTTGCAGATGATCTTTGCCTACATTTGGCAAGAGCCATATATTGAAATTTATGTTCCAGAGGAAAAACTTGTCTTTGACTTAATTTCATTTTGGGAACAAAATGAGCTTGTCTGAAGTGCAATATTTTTCCACTAACATTTGAGGGGAAAAAGAAGGTAAGCAGGGCTACAGGTAGAATGGCTTTGCTAGTCTATTCCACTCAGAGTAAGTGGTTACAGGGGATATTTTTCAGTCAAAAAAAAGCAGGGCTATTGGGGAAATTAATAGATCATTTAGTCATGTTGTCACCCTAAGGCAGAATCCAAAGGCAGTCATGCAATTCCCAACACACCCTTTTATCTTTTTTTCTTTTTTTTTCTTCTTCCCCTAACCTGTTTTTAAAAAGAAGTCATGGAGACAATTTTGTAACCTGTGCAGGCAGTCTTTTCCAGTGCTTTATTATTTTTACTGGGAGATCTTCCCAATATTTAACCTAAATATTTCTTGGTACAACTGAAACTGATTACTGCTTGTCATCCCTGTCATGGACTTGGAGAACAGATTCCTATCCTTGTCTTCAGAAAATCTTCTGAAGTTTGAAGACTGCTGCCCTTGCTGGTCCTTTCTTGGATTCTCGCAGTTAATTCTTTTCTTAATATATGAGAATAACTCATATACCAAAAAGTAAATCTGCTTTTTAACCTGGAGGAGTAAAGAAATTATGCGTAGTCTAACCAAGGGATTCTACTGTTTACCAAAATAAATATATACACGTATATATATATATATATATAGAAAGCTAAGTACACATGACTTTCCTTTCTCCTTAATACAAAGAGAGCAGTGTCAAACTGAGTTTTTCAGTTCATACTGATATTGTTGTTCCAAATCCTGCTAGCTGTATATTCATAATGGTAAAAATATACTTGATTTGTTTTCTTTACTTAAATGTACCCTCCAGTACCTATTCTGTCATTGATTACAGCAAATGTGACCATTTTTAGAATTTATCAAGGCCAGTATATTTACTAGCACTTAAATACATAGTAGCTGTGATCCTGTATGTGGTTGTCTGGCCTCAGATTCCAAGAGAAAACAGAACATAAGAAAGAGATGCAAGAAGTCTTTAATGAGAAATAATCCAGTTATCCACTAACGTCTAACCTAATGTAAATGCTGTAGTTATTTTCCCCAAATGACTGAGAATGTAGCTGTCTTCTGTGACCTCCTGAAAAACCTGAATTAGTAATGTTTTAGTTGCATTTAAGTCTGTGTAACACTGACAGGGAAGTACTTGCAGGTGAAGCAACAGTTTAAAAATTTAACCTAAGTAATCACCATTAGTCTTCTAAAATGGAAGCCTGATCCTAAGTCTCACTTCAGTAGATTTGGATTTGGGTGTTAAATCTGTTTTAAGTATGTAGCTAAATTGTTTGCTAAAATTTCACATGTGTAGTTTTGCAGCTTAAATACTTGAGAGAAAGAATGGTTAGTAACTGCAGCATGCCTGTGTTAGAAGGTACTTTATTGACAAGAGCTAAAATACAAAAGGTTTGGCTTTTTATGAACAAAGGTTAGTATGTATGCTACCAGCTGAGCTCTTTATTTCTTACATACTATGCATACATGATTATTAACTATAGGCAGCAAGAATATGTATGTAAGAATATCTCAAAATTTTGGGGTATTGGTTTCTGTTCAGGGTTATTTGTGGTTTAGTCTGAATTGGAATGTATTAATCAAATGGGACCTCTTTTTTTTTTTCTTTTTTTTGAAAAGTGATGAAAACAATACAAGAAAAGGGTTTTTATGATTTGTTTGGTAAATAATTAACTGAAAAGTAAAACTGGGACTACTGACTCTCGGGACAGAGCATGAAGTAGTCTGCAATATGTCATTATTTTGGAGAATGTTTTATGCTTAGCATTTTGAGTGAGCTGGGGTAGAAATCTAAATTCATAGAAAGTAAAGAGACTACTTCCTCAGAAAATGATTTTTTGAAAGTTCAGTACAAAATGTAATGTAGCAGTATACTGACTGCAGAAGTAAAGGAGAACGTTCCGTTTTCTTTAGCTCAGCCTTCCAAGTCAACATTAAAGAATGTCTGTGATGCATTTCTTAGTCTTGTTTTGGGATCAGCTTTCCTGCATTCACGTAGGAAGCAGGCATATCAACACACATTTGCCATATGTTGTTTAGTATTCTGTTTTCCTTAAGTCGCCATCAGAAGTACTATTTACATGAGTCTCCCTTTCTTTGCTGCTATTACGAACCTGTTTTTTAGATTCTTGAGCAATCAGGTTTTCTTAGCTTTATTCTGAGTTATTTTTATAAACTGGTTAGCAGTGGAAATAAAAATATGTGAGAGAATGAATCCTAACCTGTCACAAAAGGTAGGTTTCAGAAGACCCATAGCAATGCTTTCTCCACCAAGCCCTGCAGCAGAAATGCATGGGTATGGTCTCCTCTGACAATGCCTCATTGATTCAGTAGTATTTAGTATAGTATGTTTAAGTTAGGGTATCTAATTCATGAATAAAAGTTAGTATTAAAAAAAATGGCTTTTTTTACCTGCTGTGTACTGTACTGGGCCTTAAATGTAAATCTGTGATAGTCTTACTGCTCTTCAGATTTTTCACCTCATTTGTTCATATCTGACAGCGATTTTGAATAATGCATTGAAACTTTGAATCTGAGCAAGGTCGAGCATTTACCTTCGACACCATAGCCTCCAATAATATCAGTAGGAATTATATAATGGATCCAAGAGCAAAGATAAGTTCTTAGTTCATGCAAGCAAGGCTAAACTTTCGTAGTAACGTCATAGCAAAAATGGTCTTTGTGATACTAGATACATAAATGGGGATAACAGAGCAGTGTGGTTGTAAGGCAATGCTTCTCTTCAGTTAAGAATTGTCTACATGAAAAATACTGCAGTTTCCAGTATGATTTGAATGCTTATTCTCTTGATGATAAGTTGTTGTATACATGAGCAGCAGCTGTATTTGTTACCTTAAAGCCAAGAAAATAAATATAGTACAATGATTGGATCCTGTTATAGTTCTCAAACATTTTGCCAACTAGTCTATATAAAAATGAGTTCTTATAATTGTAACAACTGCAAGTTAAGCTTTTATTTTATTACTAATAGCAAAGTATAATGTTCTTTTTTTCTGTATATTCTTATACTCCATAGTTCAACAAAGAATGTTTAAATTTGCACTGGTGGTGCAGTTTATTTGCTTTTAAACTGTTAAGATTTGCATGATGGTGATTGACATTTGGTGAACGCCTAAGTTGGAATAATGGTTGATGAATGACAAAATATTTTGTGGTATTAAAAGTATGTGGAAATTTTCTTGCAATGCAATAGAAGATTTTTGCTTTAGAGGAATAAATCATATTTTATGCTTTTGCTACTGAGAGCAGAATTCGGTGCTTTATTCTCTTTGCACATAAAGAACCTTCATCTGAGAATTATCAACACGGAGTATTAATCAAAAGGGCCTGAGCTGAAGTTTAAATAAGTCTCAAGCGTATAACTCTGACAGGGCCTCTGAAGGGGTGAAAGGGTCTCTTTAAATGTAGATATCAAATGTCATATGAAGATTACTTTAATTCATCTTAATTTCTCATTAGACATCAAATAATACCTTTAAGTGGGATAACAGTACGCTAGAGAGTGATTAATAGTTCATTCTAGACTCATTCTGTTGTTAGTTATGTCATTAAATTCAGTGGAAACTAGGCTTATACACATTCTCTTAGGATCCCTCTAAAATAGCCTTAAAAACAAGAACAAAATGTCTACACAAAATGTGATGTTAATAACATCAAGAAAAGTAAATGTTCAAATCATGTGTCATTTCACATGAGTACAGTTAAACATTTCAGTAGTTGTGCGTCATTTGATGCTTCCCAGACAATAGATGAAATTAATTAACATGGTTTTAGTGATGAGAACGGTGAATACCTTTATAAGAACAGAGATCCTGGGTAATTAAGTCTAAGCTGCAGTCATCTGATCAGCTCAACACCTGGAATCCCTCTATACCTGCCAGGAGAAGGATGAGCCGAGGTGCTCAGCTTGTTTGCTTTATTTTCTGACTTCATCATTAATTTGTTGTTTGAGTAAATCCTGTGGATCAGATCCATGAAGAAAATTTAAGCTTTTAAACTCTGAGCTTACTGTATGTAGTTGGTAGATGATCAGCCTCTAGAAAAAAATCTGAGTTAATTTAGTATGTTCAATGTTCAAAATTAATACTGTCCTTTTTCTAGAGGTGCAGCCATATAACTCTGGGCTACGGGGAAGTATGTGTCAGTTTGTAATTCCAGTCAGGAATATCTACATACAGATAATCTTTTCAAAAGATGACTGATTGAAACACATCAGTAACAGGAAGCATCTGTTTTCTGTGCAAAACTCTGTACGTCATAAATAAGGTGGTCAGAGCAGTCAGGCTGAGCAGGCTGTATTCAATACCTACCTCATCTCAAGCCATATACTCGCTGTTGATGATTCACTCCTGGATGAAAAAATGTTAAGATTGTACCTAAATGCACCTAAGATGTGAATAATATCCTTTCATATGTTGGAGCATGTAAATGCTCCATGTGGGTCTCAAAACTTAAATCATAGAAGTCTGAAATGGGTATATGACTATAAAAATACAACTTCTTTTTTTCAGATCAGTTTTTTATGACTTCTTAGATTAGTATCTAAGATGAGGGTAGAGTAACGGGTAAGATTAATTGAACTATACTTCTATTGTTTATATTATTGAGACTTTGCTTTTTTCAAAGCATTAGGAGATCCTCAGAATTTAACTTGATGTAAAAAGGAAAGCATGGTCAGTTTAAGCAAGGTTTTCTTTCCAATGCCCTTTTAGTCAAAGGGGCAGTGTTTTTATGGCTAGCTGAAACACAGCCCCTAAATTTACTGAGGTAGAAGCAGAAAAACAAAATATCTATTAAAAAAAGAGAAATCTTAGTTAGGTTAGGTATTGCATGCATTGATCAACTTCATCTTCTAGAACAACTGATATTTAAAAAATATTTTAAAAAGGAAACCAGCTGCGGGTTTAAAATAGTACGTGGTTTAAATGTGTATCATCATTGAAAATATACTTGCCTTAATTCTCTTTCAAAACTCTTATCACGTTAAGATGATTGCATCTGATCAATTTGAATATTCTTATATATAGCAATAACGAAAACTTCCAGTCATTGATAGTGACAATGGAAAAATGTATTATAAGGTTTTCCGCGTGTTTTTTATTATTCCATCTATTTTAGCTGAAGCATAGTTGAAAGAAATGTTTACCCTTACTTTGTATACAATACAAATTAAGTGAAGTTTCTTTTCTTGAGCTTTTGTCTTAAGTTTCTTTTCATAATCCAGGTAGAAGTGGCTCTTATTTTTATTTTATATTGATTTGACTAGATTGTATGTACTCTCTGAAAGTGCTTTATTTCATGTCAGGATCGTTTCATTTATTTTTTTTCTGTCTATAAACATAATTTCATTAAATAAAACAAATAATGTGGTTATTCCTGTATTTATTGAATAAGGAGAAGGCATTATTGATCTTGAAATATTTGTTTTAAATTACATTCTTCTGAGCTGAAAGAAAAGGAGGAGTGTTGAGTGTGTAATTCTATGGGACATAAGAGTCTATGGAAAGTGAACACTCGAACAAGATGCTACTTAATGTACCATAATCTCTCTGGAGTCTAATTTGTGTTTTAACAGCTAGTAAACTGTATTTAGTTGCATGTGGTTTAGAAGTGAATATATGCTCTCAGTTACAGTCAGTCACTGAAGTCACTTTATTCCAAAGGAGTTTAATGAAGAGGCATCTAAAGAAGGTAGCCTTATATTTTGGTTATATGTTGTAAATGACAGTTTACTGCTTCTAAATCTGAATTTTTGGGGAGAGTCTTGTAGCCTAATTTAAATCAAATCATTTCTCTATATATCTCTGTAGATCCAGTGGACAGTGTTTAATGCCACTGTGTAAATTAATAGAGAAATTAATGCTTCATTTTTGTATCATTTTCAGTTCACTTGTTCACAACTGCTGTATCTTTTCCCTTTGAGATGCTACCTGAGTAGTTTTGAGGCAGGGTATTGGAATAGAAATGCAAAGGGTTTTAGATTCACTGTAAAACTCAACTTAAGCAGTGATGCTGACATGTCAAAAATTGCCAGTAAGCATTGACAGTAAGTCTGGTGTGCTGACACTTGGAGTGCTGAGAAGCTTGCCGATAGCTGATTTCTTTATGGATACTTCTAAGATTTAAAAAAAAAGGGCGGGGGGAGAGAGGCACGACTTTGCATTTGTTCTCTTCCTTGAATTTTTAGTTCCACACCTAAGCCAACTGGGTTGGAGACCCATTCTTATTTACCTCCCTGACTACCTAAAATAGCTGGGACTTTCAAAGCAGCATCCCAGCCTGTTGGTCCATCACTAGGACCTGTGCACTCTGTTTGCCTGGATAGTGCAGAACCAGCGTTCCTGTCTCTGCTGGCTTGGTGCTTGCGGATAGAACAGGGTTTGGTCACTGTGAGAACAGGGAGATGGAGTGGGGTAGAAACAGAAGGTTCATTCGTTGGCAGTTTCTGTCCAACCGAGCTAACGCGTGTCCACATTAGGCCCTGGGGTTCAGAGCAACAAGAAAAAATAAGGCAAAGAGGATTGTTTTAAGATGTCAAGTATCACACATTGGAGAGCACAATAAAGCGCATTTCTTGATAAGGAGCCTGTGCCATTTGGAACTAATGCAGCAGGAGAAACAGCTTCTTCTGCTTAAGAAAAGAGCTGATGAGGATAAGCTTCCTCCAAACCAATCTGGGGAGAAGTTACGCTTCTGCATAAGACTCCTGATCCTCTGGTCAGCGAAACAAGGTACAAATAGTAAACACTAGCTATTTAGAAAGTTCTTTCAAAGTCCTTTAGATTTTACCAGCTGGTGAAATGTAGAAAGCTGCAGATCTTTTGGTGCTTTAGAAAGCCAGCAGTTGACAGTTATGGGGTAAAAAAGTACTTGCATGTTCAGCTTAAACAAGATTTTTGTCTTAATTTGAAAACCTTGCAGAGCTTTGACTAAGGGAGATTTCTTGGCATAGCAGATTTTTGAAAAGCACATATCTATAAACATGGACATTTCTTTATATACTTTGAACTGCCATGGACATTATGATTTAAAAAAAAAAAAAAAAAAAAGCTTTTTCCATCTCTATAAATTACTGATTTATAGAGCAAGATTTATTTTTTTGGTTTGTTATTTTCAGTCTGCACTAGGTCTAGACACGTAGCTACATACATATGTGAAATGGGATCTATCTATCCACCCTCAGTGTGAGTATGTTTGTAGGACCTCAGTGGACCTCCAGAGGAGATAAGGAAGGTGCCTCAAATGAGTATAAAGAAGATGAGGATGTAGATAAATAAGAGCCTAACTGCTAAAATAGTTTATAAACTGACTCATGTGAGAACAGCTGGTCTTAACCTGTTGCTCATTACCATCACTGTAAAAGTAGAGGTTTACAGGTCGGTTGCCCCCATCTCTCCATTTTTTTAAGATGATTCAGTCTCAGTGCTGTAGCAGTGCTGAGAACCCTCATAGATGGTGATGAGTTGGTGGCTGCTGTAGTCATCACTGATCATCTAACGCTCTGCTCACCTGATTCAAATGTGGTATGGACCCCGGTGTAGCCAGTATCAGTGTATGCTTTTCCTGGAATAAGTGTATTTGCCAAGAGCACTGTTTTTAAAGCAAAGTATTTCTCTATGATGGAACAGAGAGAAACTCCTCCACTCTACCACAGTCTACTCCTCCAAAATGAATGCACATATAAAACAAATAGACCGTTTATAGTGACTTAACAGCCACAGCAATCTGCACAGGAGAGAGAGCCTCTCATTTTTATAGAAAAAGCTATAACTAGATTCACATTGGAATATTATTCGTGTTTAGTAGAAATGTAATAAAATCTCCTCCAAATTTTTGAACAGCTGTTTAAGGTAACGTTATATCAGTGGTAACATAAAGTTCTGGCTGTTGAATTTCATCTGGAATTTGTACTGTTCAACCTTGACACTTTGCACCTAGTCTCCTGGAGCTAGTTTCAAACATGGGATACCATCTATCAAGCCTAATTTGGTAACAGTAGTTGGATCCAGTAATTAATAAATAAATTCTTGCACAAAAATGGGTGCTACTTATTTTTTGAATAGGATATTGTACCAGTACAAGGAGATCTATCAGTTAATGCAAACTGAACAGGAATTTTAATCCATTGTCGTCATCTGGCAGAATTTTAAGAGCCAGTTGCTTTCTTTAAGCCCCTGGGAATAAGCTTTGAACTCTTCCTTTCTTAAAGGTTTTATATTTTGCCAGCTGTCTTTGACAGCTTCATGTGGGAATGCAATTACTGTGTCCTGCAAGATTTTCAAAATAGTTCTTGTGTTTGCTAAACTGTCAGTGAAACATGAAAGGGAAGAAATCTCTGTAGGCATTTATGTAAAGAAAATCGTATTATAAATAGTTTGTTACATTACATGCCCAATATTAGCTTAAGAAAGCTATCAGCATTCTTTAACATCCCTATTCCCCAAATACCTCGTTCTGCCGTGCTCGAACAGAACGCAGCTGGTGTGAATGCACGCACAGGGAGACGGAGGGGGGCTGGCGTGGTTCCTTGCCAGACGGCGTGGCCAGCAGCATGAGTGTTGTTTCATGCGGGGCGAGAGGGGCGGACAGGCTGCAGCTCTTACTGGCCATGGTCAATGTATGATTGACCAGAATGGGTTGCAAGGCTCAAGCCACATACCTTTACTTAGTCATGGAACAGTTTAAATGTGCATTTTAGTCTCTGATATAGGTTATCCAGTTCAGGAAATAACTCAATACCTAATTAAGCACATACTTCATTCCAAGGGAGAGAACTCTATCAATAGTTTTGTGAAAAATCAATCACTAAAAATAAGGTAATAAGTTGGTCATGTGGAAGACTTACATTGCAAGTTTTTTGAAACAAAATCATTTAAAACACTGCTAACGGACAGGATTAAAAATGAAATTTTAAATAATCACCACATGGTAAGGATACATAATTGAAGGATCATACTTTAATTAAAGTTTGATTTTTGCATTTCCTTGTTTTTGTGTGCAGCACAATTCCTGCACCCTCCTGAGGGGAAAAATAAAATCAAATGCAAACCATTTACAAAAATGGTCCAGGATAATTTTTCTTTTCCTGCCCTTGGCAGTCTTGATGGAGACAGCAGTGTTGTTGACTAGCAGTCCTGGCAAGAGGAAATACACTTTTCTTGCCCTAACGCTGCCTTGTGCATTTGAAGACTTTCGCAACGAACAATTCATCCCTTCCCATTCCAAATTCTGATCGTTGTTTGCAGTAGTTTACCATGTGTTACCACTCTGTTCTCTAAAAGGTCATCAATTATGGGATTGTGCTTTACTGGATTGTATCTGGCAGCCCTACCAGTAGGAGCAAATTTTTAGGCAAAATTAAAACCATTAAACTAATGTGAATTATTTGATGGCATGCACAGTTTTTGACTTGCAGACCTTCTAAACCTTCGGTTGTAAAAGGTGGATTGTATCACCTTAATGGGTGATCACTTTTGGGGGAACTGGCAGAACCTTCAAGTGAAATCTAAGTCTTAAGTTAGATATGGGCTGAAAAAGAAGAATTTTTTTGATCAAAGTTCAAAGCATGCAGCTGACTCAGTGCTGAAATAAGAGATTATGGGCCAGATTTTAGCTAGCATGTACTGCTGCCACATCATCAAAGGAAATTATGGATTTCTACTGAAGGACTGAGATTAAAATGTTTTGCTCCTGTTAAAGTATTTTGTATTCAGTACGGTCTTTGTGAATAGTGAGGTCTGCCAGAATGTGTTGAATCAGAAGGAGACCTCCAAAATAGGCTCAAAACCTGATCTACATGAAGTATGTTCATCTAGAACACAAACACATTCCCAACAAATTATTCCACTTTTTTGATCCCCACACCACACACTTTCTGCCTTTCTTTTAATTCATTTCATTATGTTCTTATCTATTGGCCTATTGTTTTTGCATGCATATTGGACAAACCGAGTACCAATAAAGCGTCTTATTGCAGAAGAGACACCTAGCTATGATTACATAGGTAAATAGGTTTGATGAGTTCTCACAAATATAATGAAAAGGGAAGTCCCTCATACAATCAAATATTCCAAGGTACTTTTGAGAAGAGGTTAGTAGGATTAGCAAGTCTCACCTTTTATTATGGCAAAACAATGCATGTGGCTAGGTAAAAATTAGAATGGAGTGACTTCAAAAATGCAAGGAAAGGGCTGGTATGCCTAGTTAAACTACAGAAATCATTTTCCATCATGATTTCTGTTTTAAATACCTAATAAGTGTATTGGGTCTACCCAGTAGACAAAGTATGTACACGTTGGGTCTGGTATTGTTGGCATGGCATGACATGACTTTCCAGTACTGCAACTGGGTTTTCTGCAGCCAGTTACTTCTGGAACCCTTGTATGAACATTACTAAAAAGACTGTGAAAGCATCTTGCAAAATCCTGTGAGGAAAAAACCAGTTATCAGTGCCTCAGAGGTGCTCTCAGATGTTGTTGATGGAGGCTGTTCCTTTTAGCTAGGTTTCTTCTGGCAGCTTTATCTTCCATCAAAGCACCATCCTGACCTGCAAGAGGAACTTTGTATTTGCTACTACAAAAATCATCAGGAAGGGTTTGTTCTGATCAGTTTAGCTCAAACAGGATCGTAAAAAAAGAAAAGCTGCCCTGGAGAACTGAGCTTCTTTCTAGGAATGCTGGCAGCCACTGATATCAAAGGCAGTTTCATCCAAAAAATGAGACAAACGGAGACAATCAGACATTGGTCGAAAGAAAACCTGAGCTCAAGTTTGTTTATACACCAGACTTTATGAAAAGGCTGTCAATCTCTTAACTCTTCTAAAAGAAAGCTTTTAAGGAAATCCACAGGGAAATGATACTAAACTCCTTTTGTTTGAAAGAAAGGGAATTGTTTTGCTTCATCATGAGAATTTTTTTGTTGTTGGCATTCTGGCAACTCAGTCAATTAAAGGTATAATTTCCTTTCTGTTAATGTTGCTAGTAGTTATCAAGATCTACTTTTTATTAAATTGGTGTTTCTTTAGAGAGTGTTGGATGAGTAAAACACTGTTGTTCCAGGAGAATAAAGCTGCTTTGCCCTGTTCTTAGGACAAACCTGATAGAAACCCAGCTGATGCTGATTGCTGATTTGTCTCATCAGAACGGTTGAACAAAGCAGGAGTATAACAGTGAACCTGCAAAATTAAAAGAAAGTTAATACAAAATAGAACATGAACTAACAGAATGGATTTTGATTTAGGAAAAAAAATCTAATTTTTCTGCTGGTTGTGGCCTTGTAGCTGCTTTGTCTTCCAACTGTCCAGCAGAAAGAGGTGGAGGGAGAAGCTGAAGCGAACCCCACCATGCTGATTGCCTCTGTTACCCAAGTATGAGCCTTGCACGAGGAGAAAACTTCAGTGAGCAGTTAGATCAGATTTATAAAGTATTATGGTTTCTAAAGCAGTAGGCCATTAATGGCCAGGTAGAAGAAAACACATGAGCAACAAATGTATTCCTAAAAGAAAGCATATGGAGCCCAAGGGCTCAAGTGCAGATTCACTGCCCTAATCCACCTACAGGGCTGATGGCTCCTGGGCAGGGACCTTGGAAAATAGTGCTTATATTTGCTTTACCTCCTTCCTCTTATGTTCCTGTGTTCCTTCCCTTCACTAACCTCGTGCTGTCAATGATCAATAACCCATCCTGTTTTTTTTCCCCCACTTTTGCTACGCTTGTGCACAGCTCTGAAGTAGTTCAGCCCTTGCTCCCGAGCACTGGCACAACCACATCTCTTCCTCACGTAGCTGCCTGCAACCCTTGCTGGCTTCCCGCCCCGCTATCTGTCCTGCCCAGCACTCCACAGCATTCCTGGTTCTTCCTCACCTCCCGCTCCATGTCCCACACCACAGGCAGTGACTTGGCTAGCACAGGCAGCCCTGGCTTCCTGCTCCGTGGGTGCTCGGGAAGCCGTGTGCCCAGACCAGCCGCATGTGGTGGTTGGTGCAAGCCGGGGTTGGGAGGTGGTGCGGCTGCCAAGGAGCAATCCCTAAAATGGGAAAACAAGGCTTTTGGTGGATCACAGCTGTGCGCAGGGCTTTGCGGAAAACTCGCCTGGTTTTGGGTCTTGGTGTTCGTCCTCTCACTGTGCATTTAGCAACATAATAACACTCAGCCAGAAAACTGCAGCTCATTAGAGGTAAAACCTTGTGCTGCTGGCTACTCTGGTGCACTGGAAACGCCAGAGGACACACATTTAATACCCTGCATAGTTCCTCTACTGCTCTTGTCTAGGTTTGCCATTGCAACGTGTGTATCATAAAGAATGGGTATAGCTTATTTTTCATTATTTTAAGTACGGTTTGTGTATTTACATGCAATGGTTGGCTGTTGAGGGAGCTGAGGTGCCTCCACCGATTCACCAAGCCCTCACATTGCTGGTGGCAACGACGCATGTGTCTGCACACTGGGCAGGGACGGTGCAGAAAAGATGATTTATTTTGTTTTCCATCTCAACCTCATAGCTTTACGGACCAGAAACTGCCACAAAAATTGTGCATGTGGTTTTGTGCAATTTGTGCTACTGATGAAGGCTTGCAAACTTTTCTTGGTAAATATTCGGTATCTTAAATTACATCTTCAAGCTGTTCCAATTAGACACATGATACATTTCCACTTTGAGTGTAATGTAATTCATAATCAGATGCCTAGGGCAATATTTACATCTGTGAATTCAGCTTTCACTTTTCATGACTATTCTGCAGTACTGATTAAAAATTAGCAGCTTTTGTTATCATTACTGTTAGGAAATGTGCTAATTGGAAGCATTATCCTTTCCGAAAGTCAAACACAGAGGGAGAAAAATGAATACTTAAATAATTGTATTTCCTTTTTCAAAACATTTGCTAACTGCTAATAATTCTGCTGATATGAACTGAAAAAAATCTTAAATCTTTGAACTTCACGTCAAAAATGTGGTCTCGAAAGGTGAGTGGTTTATAGGCTGCCAGTGCTGGAAGAGCACTCTGTAGATATTAAGCTGCCGTTGAAGCAGCCTCTCATAAGAGAGAAGAGGGTCGAGGTGCAGTTAGACACCATCATGCTTCCATGGAGGGGATGCTGCTCCTGAAAGGAAACTTTGTCCCTTTCCATGTGAGCAGCAAAGGAAATGAAATTGCTAAGAACAAAACGAGGAGTTCGCAGGAGTCAGCTGAAATTGGGGACGCCAGATGCTGTGGGAGTTACTTCTTAGGAAGCGACTGCAGCCCCACCAAGATCAGCTGAAGCTGGGAAACAAGTATAGGGTTACTGAGGAAAATGTAGTGCTAACTGGAGCCACAGGCAAAGGACTGAGCCCACAAGGCTGCAGGTTATAGGGAAATGCTGTGGATATAGAAAACAACAGACTCAAAAGCTGAACCAGAAAGTGTGGTCTGGAGGTGAAAGGTGTAATGAAAATCCAGTCAATATGACCAAGAGAAAATATATTTCCGTTTCCATGCGGTGCCCAAAGCTGGCTGTGCCCTCTGGGACGAGCGGGACACGGGGCTGCAAGCGCATCCCATTGCAGAGCTGCAGAAGGGGCACAAGTTGTGCGAAGGGCAGCAGGGAGCAGCTGTGCTGGACACACAGGGACACTGCACCGGGCAAGCGAGCAGGAACGACATGAACCGCGCATCCCCCATAGGCTCCTTCTGGCGTGCGGGGGTGTCCGGGGGGGATGGGGTGTGAACCTGAGGCCGCTGCCTTGATCCCGGATGGGGCAGCGAGACTGGGTGCGCGCGCCAGGCACCAGCGCTGGTGCCATGACCACTGCCCCTGCCAGGGCCGGGGAGGCAGCCCAGAGGTGCTGCTCAGGGGCGGTAAAACAGGCCAGCAAGAAACCTGGATGAGGAAGCTCCAGGACCAAATGGGCACGCAACTGATTTTACAGGATGCTCTGAGACAAATTGCTACCAATTATACACCCAGTTTGTTAATGCACTTCAGAAACAAAATATATTTTCCCCTAATTTGATGCAGCCCACCAGGAAGACAGCCAAAGAAGGACTGTGTGTCCAGATCTACCTCACTATCTGGTGTGCACTACAGTAACTGTGAAAGTCCTTGCTGTGAGATTAGGGGCCGACCTAATAGGATTTGCTGGGGACAAGTTTTCTGCAAGCTTGCGAATCGCAGAACAAAGTGGGGGAAGAGATGGGGCGAGACAGTGCAAGAGAGAAGTCCATGACACGCGGTGTGGGCAAACTTAGCGGTGCAGCTAACTGAGCCTTTTCCTGGGCTGAAAATGCACAGCGAGCTCTGGTATTTGGGTAGAGCAGCCTGTGCTCTCCACAGCAGCTTGCACGAATGGTCATGATGTGCGTTAAGAAGCTTTTTCACTTTTCTAGGCTGACTGTCATCTGCTGAAGGTGCAGTGTCCCTGTGCATACATTCACCTGGTGCTAGTCTGGAAAACCGTTCTTGTCAGCGGGGATGTTTTTGGACTCCGCTGCCCGATTACCAGGATTTGCAGCACTGCTTAGCACCTCTGATGAGATTAGCTTGTATTTACATTGTGTCCGTTCTGTAATCTATGTATGCATGTGTATATATTTACAAAAGGTACGTATATACTGCTTAATTTTCTATTTAGAATGGGTTATTTTAAATAACCCGCCTCGGACATCAGGAGGCCTCCGTGGGTGGCGGCGGGACCCCCACTGCCCCATGGACCCTCGGGGCCCCCCTGTGCTCCAGGAGGAACAGCTGCGCTCTCGCTGTGGGAGCAGCCCGGGGCTGGGGCAAGAGCTCGGGTCCTCCCCGAGGTTGTGTGTGCGCCCCCTGCCCCACTGGAAAGCAGACGGGGTTTTCCGGACGCCCGCGGGTAGTGCTTGCCGTAGCCCTCGTGTTGCAAGGACAGGCACAGGCTCTGACTGGTTTCCTAACGGCACTTCTAAGAGGTTCCGGAAGAAAACAACAACAAAAAAGCTAGTGTAATTTCCGAAATAGCTAGAAACGGGCTTTTTCTCAGCTAGCTGTTTGTGACTTAGAAGATCCCAACTCTTTGTCTCCCTAGGAAATTATATGACTCCTGCAGAAGCTGGAAGTCTTTTTTTCCAGTAATTTCTGCAGGATACCAGATGTGAAACCAAGAGCTTGCTCAGGACAAAACATAATCTCTCAGGCTAGGGTTACTCTGCAGAGAAATTTTCTACATAACGGAGAAGGGAAAGCATTCCTGTGCTTTTAAGAGCTCATTGGCATCTGTCTAAAGACCCTCAGAAGATTTGAGGGCCAGTTGTCCCAAAGGAAAGACATCTCCCTGGTGCAGTTGCTCCAACGGGTTTTTCTGTTTTTCCCTGCCTTGCTGTGCTCTCCAGTCTCAGTAGGTGGCAAGCTGCACAAGCGGAGGCGGCCTGTTGTTGTTTTGGGTTGTTGCTGTTATTTCAGGCCCTTCCTATGGTAATTAAAACAGAGTATTCTGGGAAAGCGTTGTTTGGACCTTCTCCAAATAAAATTTGTTCTCTTTCCCTTGCGAAAAGGAGTCATTACCGCTCCTTATTCATATAATTTCTTTTCCGCACTCCTCTGTGAAAAGACCACATCCACTTCAAGGTCATATTTGCTTTGTGAGCGCAGTCATTTGTGAGACAACAGGGAAAACATTACCTTTTGCTATTAAAACAAACAAATAAGCAAACAAGGAATCAATGCCTCCATCCCAGGAATACTGGGCTAATTTGTTAGTAGTACAGAATAACCTTAGCTAAAATAAAAACACTGTCATTTTGTTCCTTATAACAAATATCCTCTGCTGCACGCATTTATTTATCATTCTTATTAAGTGTGGGGCATGCAGAGAAAGGACTGAACACCCAGAACATAAATAAAATGATTCCTGTGTTTCACCAGCCACGTAGCCTCATTTTAAGTAGAGAAACCAGGTAGCTGAGTGCTACGGGGAGGGGGATGGAAGGGAATCAGTCTGACCAACAGCCATTCTTTCCCTCCTGGATTGGCAGCCTTTCTCTAAGGCCTCGGCAAGAGTTGCAGACGAACTGGCATTTCAGGACAAATCTGGGTGCCTGATGCACTGGCCAAGGTGCTGGGTTAAGGAAAGGGTTTAGTGTGAAAAGGGCTGTGGTAGGATGTCCTGAACCTCATCAGATTCCTTAGAAATACATGTTATTACATTTACTGCCTAAGACACGGTGCTTACTTATGTTTCACATGGTGATAAAGAAGAGATGGTGGAGAAAATTGGAGCAACAAGCGCAAGGAGCAGCCAGAGAGGTCTAACCTGAGATGTGAAGGAACGAGCTGCAGCAGCTCTTGGGCTTCACTTTACAGACCCCGAGCACGAAGGGAGGACAAAGCTGCTCTGCTGCACAGGGCAGTGAGGGAGGGAAGGAGACGTTGCCTGTCTGATAGCAGGAGGGAAGGGTGTTGGGGGAGACTGAAGCCGGTTGCATCAGTGAGAGTGTGTGGTTTGAACTGTCATCCTCCTTCTGGTGTGACGTGATGGCAAGCAGTGCACCAGAGGAAGGTCGCTTGAGCACCCCTTGCTGTAAAATATGAGATCTGCTTTTGAGTACAAGGAGCCCATCCTGCAGAAGTCATGTGAATTAATAAAACCCTATTAGTTTTCGAAGGGAAAACTGTGTTAATGCTCTGTGTGAGTCCTCATCCTTGGACTGAGCTTTTATTCTTCTCTGCGTCCCTTGTCTTGCCTCATTCTCTCACCAGTACCCTTAAATCCTTTCACATCATCATCTCATTTTCACAGTACAGCACCCTATTCTCCATCTTCTCCTTTCTGCCATCTATCTCTTCTTGCTGTGCATATTACCCCTGTAACCTCAGCCTCTCTGAATTCACGTTTCTCTTAATTTTGCTACTTCCATTGATTAAGGTAGACTTTCATGCCCAACTGCCTTTTTCCATCTGCATCCCCTAAGCTCATTGCTTCTTCTTCTTCTTCATTTTGAGGCTGCCAGGGCTGAATCTGGCAAGGTAGGGCCAGCGTAGCTGCAAGAGGAAAATGTCCCTCTCATAACAAATATGTAGTTAAAAGCCCAGCAATAGAAGAAAGTTTTGAAGGAGTGGTCCTCTTTCGACTGCTTCCTCATAAACACAGAAGAAAAAAAAACATGAATTTCATAACCAAATAGCCAGAGCAAAAACAGAAAGGAGAGATCATGCCTGCATGCCACTGGGTTTTAGTATGTGGGAAACGGAACCCAAAAAGGGAGATAGTCCTTCTGGAGTAATCTCTTGGAGTGACTTGTGTAAGAAAAATGTGTTAGGAAAACCTTCCCCCTCCAACCTACTAATGCAAGTTATCAGGGGAAATGAAACAGCTATTCAAAGGCATGAGCAAAATGGCCATCAAAGTCAGGAATTTGGAAAGAAAACACTATGAGGGATGAAATGCAGGGAAGGGCTGAAGCAGAGGGAGGTGCGTGCACCCAGCTGTGTACAGAGACCCTGGAGAAGAGACACTCTTCTCAGAGAACGTCATCTCTGATGTTCACATCGAGGAGAACCGTGTCCTTCTCAAGGCCTAGTGTGCACTGGAAATGCAACATGATTGAAAGGGCTGGACGTAGACTGGAACTGGTGGTGGGACAGAGAACACTCATGAAAATATTTGCTTGCAGCTGAAGTACTCTTACCTGGGCCCTGATATCCTCCTGCAGGAATTGCTTGCTTACTTTCCTTGCCCCCAAAGAAGCGCTGAGCTCTCCACTCCTTGCAGGCTCAACCCAGATACGTGACCTGGAGCCTCTGGGATCTCCAGCTGCGCAGGTATGGTATTTTTAGGAAGCAGGTCTAGGAGGAGTGCCTCTTCAGGAAAAGAACCTTCCTGAAGAGGGCAATATGGTGTCACAAACCTCAGAAACAGAAGAAAAATCTATTTTTTAACTTGCTTCATTTTACCTAAACAACAAAAAGTGAAAAAAAAGCAGAAACAAAACCAAAAACCTCCAAGGCTAGGTGTTTGAAGGAAGTGCAGACAGGGATATATAGCACAAATGGAGAGAACAAGGTTTGAGGAGCTTGTCCTGAGTACCAAGAGACACAGACCACAAGGACTTGATGTGCTGCCCTGGCCAAGGTGACCAGTGCATTACAGAGGACTGACTGCAGAGGGGACCCAACCCTGAGCTGATATTGTGGCTGACACTGGTAGCACTTTATTCCAAATCACCTGATCTCTGGAACAGATGGAAGAAATATGCTCTGCCCTGGGACGTCAGGACCTCTTCCTTTGCTTACAGCCTCAGCTAAGCCACGTTGTTTCTTGACTGATACAGGAAAAATTGAGCTAAGCAGGCTAAGCACACATGCAATGTGAAGCCCAGCTGGAAGATACTCTGTCTTGTCCATACTGAGGCTGTGCAATCATTCTAGATATGCTTTTCAGTATGGGTGGCCAGGTTAGAAGTACTTGATGTGTTTGACATACATAGGGCTCACAGTATGTGAGAGGAAAGTCCATGATAAACCAATCTGTGTCTTTCTGCGTAAGAAATGGTCAATGGTGATTTTCATTACCCATCACTTTTTAGAGTCCTGTTGTGACCATCTTTCCTAGCCAGTACATTTGGGATTTTGGAAACTGAATTTATTAAAGCCCAAATCTTCTTTTTAAAGGAAATATGATAAAAAAAAAAAAATCAGACTATTCATGAATTCCTGTTTCAACATGAAAAGAGAAAACATTCATAAAACTTGTAACATCTTTTCATAAAACTAATCTCATAATCCCGTCTACTATTGCATTATATCAGTATAGTTTGCCTCAAAATAAGGACATAAAATGAATGGATGCAATACTAAATCAGGTTTTATTCCTTTTTTTTTAACTACCATTTTCTTTCATGGTTTATTTATTTATCCAGCCAGTTGGGATTTGAAAATAAAGTGAAAACAGAGAAAAGAGTTTTGTTCTGATTTGAATGAAATGCACAGAAGACAAAATGAGAAGGTATATGGCTCAGCTCGTGTTACTTTATCACTAACCTTTCCCATGAGGATTGTTTTCACAGTTACTCCTGCAGACCACCTTGGAGTTATCAAAGGGTAGATTCAGCTCATCATGACTCTTCTGAGAGGCTTTCCCACCATTGGGCTGATATATCAGTGTAAGAGCAGCTGTGGTAGCTCTTTCCCTATACAATCTGCATATGCCAGCTCTCAGTGGGTAACGCAGAGGAGCCTGGAATACACAACCTCATCCCCGCAGTGAAAGGCAGCTTCTGGCAAAAGCCATAGCAGCTTTTTTTTTTTCCCAGGTACCAAAATACGTCCAGTGTTATCAGATACCAGGTGCTTAGACATTGTCCATCCAGGGAATAGGCTTTGCCTAGTGATTTTGTCCATTTTGCAGTTTTACAGGAAGATGCATTGGAACAAAGGATGAGGATTGGTATGGTAACAGGTTCAAGGGACAGAAGTTATAAAAGAATTGGGAAGTTAGAAACCACGTGATTGGAGTCAGAAGCCTCCTCTACTCCACCTCTACTCACTGTTTGAACTTGGGCAAATCACTCAGTGCTTGGATTTCTGCACTTGTGTGTTAAAGGGAGATGAACGTTATCCATCTGCTTGAGGCACACTGATGTCATTTGTCATATATGTTTTATATAAATTAGAGTCGTACTTCCTTGGCTTGGGTCAGCCATACCAGCATCTAGAGGTCTACTGCTGTCCCAAAATCTCACCGCTTCAATGTGAATGAACTTCTATATCATATGAAACCAGAGATTCTCACAAAGAAATTTAGTCTGATCCCTTTTTTCTGGGTAAAAATCCTCCTTATGAAACTTGCCCACTATGCAAAATGCAAAAGACCCGTTCTTAATTACTTATCCTAGATATTGCAAGTTTCCAATTTGCCTTGCAATAATAGAGTAATAACAATGAACTTCTTGAGATGTTAGTCTTAGTCCAACATAATTCTAGGAATTCAGACTCCTACTCTTTAATTCACCACTTTCTCCCTGTTGTAGCTCAAGAAATAACTTTTCTTTCTTTCTTTCTTTCTCCCATCTGCTCATGAGAAAGATCTGTGGGAAAATGACCCAGATTGCTTATGTACTTAGTTATTGCCACAGGTTCCCAAAATTATTCTTGCTTGAATCAGCCTTCCCTTCATATAAATCATTGGTCTTTCCAACAACACTGTGTGGGTGTTTTATTGATTCTGCTCACAACTCTGACTCTTGGTGTTGGGGAATGCAAAAAGTGCGTGCTCACTCTTGATCATAACTCCCCTCTAAAATGCTAAATTATACTGGAGAAAAATGGCCCATTGTTCCCTATCTACTTACTCCCTTTGAGAACTTATCTTGCAGCCTTTTTCTGCTCTGTTTGTTCTCCTGGTAACTGTTTCTGATCTTAAAAATTGTAAAATTGTATATCCTAAAATTGTACTAGTATGTACAAAACTGACCTGTCTTGCTTCCACTGAAATTATTATGTGTGAAACTGCCAGGGGTTTCAAAAACTGGGAATCTACTACCAGTTCTGTCCTTTGCGTTGGCGTGCTCCTTGGAGTGCCTATGTTTGTCATTCAGTAAAGTTACAGATGCAAATACCCATGGGATCATGTATTCCATTTGTTCAGCTGGATTGGGTTTGTTCACAGAAATTTAACATATTTTTTTCCTTTTCAATCTTTTTCCTGCTAGACAAGGGAAGCACGTTTGACTTCATTCACTTTTGTCTTTTGTGTTATGTTTTTGCTTTAAAGTTTATGAAACTACTCACTGGACCTCAGACATCACTCATGTCTTCTTCACTTCATCATGCCAGCTTTGGGTTTGGCCATAGTGATACCTGAAAACATGTCTCTAATCCCAAATACTCTAATCCTGAATATGTTGCTCGGCTTCTTATTTCTTTCCTTCACCCTTCTTCCTTTTCTTGCATCCAATTTAATTCCTAGGTTTCAATTTCAAGGACCCACAGCAGTGCGATCACTTTGTCTGAACTTAAGCAGCTTCTGAAGGTTTGCCTCTGTGCCCCTTTTGTCTGTTTTTCACACAAATTTTATTTTCCTACTTAATAATGGCCACTGTACACACAGAAAGCCTTTTTCCTTTAATTATTTGTTTTTTCTTCACTCTACAGAACCTCAATTTACATCAAAGAATGCCACTGTATTTCATTGTCTTCCTTAGCTAAAAACAACTTTCAGATGCTGTAATAAAACATCAAGGGAACCCTAGTAGCTGCCATGGCCCAGAAAGCTCACTACCAAACTGCTGAGAGCTCTTTCAGATTTTGCCAGACCCTCATCTAATCCTCCATCCTGTTTCAGCTTTTGTTGCTATAAAACAGGTAATAACAAAGATGTAATGTGTCTGCTCTGTAGGAGGACCCATCTTTCAGGGGTAGAAAATAGGTTCTGATCCCCTATTTGTAGAGCTGATCAAAAACTGACTGATGCCTTGGCTTGGAGCACTTCATTGCTGGAATCTGCAATGCCTGAGCAACACTCCCCAGATCTTACACATTTTTAATATTTGCAGCACTATTTGGCTCACCACTCTGATTTCCGCTTTATATCATGCCTTGGACTCCAGGCCCACAAAGTACTGATTATCCTAGCTCCTTGTAGTTTAATTTCTTGCTGCTCGAGTGTGACTTTGTCTTCTCACTACTAACGAGCTACATAACTACATAATGGTTCAATTTCCTTTTAAACTCTTCCTTCGGTATGTATGTGAAGTTGATGGCATTCTGTTAGTAGAAACAGATTTGTAATATGTGGTTTTATTTGAAACATCTTATATGCTGTCTTTTAATGAGTCTTGAATGTTAGCTCAGTAGAAAAGGAAATGTGTAGTTACTGTGTGTGCATCAAACCATGGGAGTTATTCAGCAGAACGAACCACTTTTTAATTAAATGCCCTAATGCTCTCAGAGTGTGTTTAAGAGCTTTAAGAGCAGGAACCTTTCACCTCAACCTACTTGCAGCTGGTTTGATGTCGATTCTCCAGTCAGGGTGTCCAATTCACAGACTTCTAACATGCCGCTTCGTACTATTGTGGTATTGGCATTTGCTTCTATACTGTTATCCTAGATATCACCTATTCTCAGAGCAGTTGTAGTTTTAGTTCACTTTGAAAGCTTAATTTGGGATTGCAAGGACCTTTATTTTTTTGTTTACATTAAATGTCTTGGAGTAAAAGAAGAGGAGAAGGTAGGGACTGGAATGTGCCATTTGAATACTACGCAATGAATTGCAATCTTAAATAGAGGCTGTAGGGTGATAAGCTATTTTCTAAAAAGTGATCTTCTAGATAGCATTGCTTTTATTTGCTGTGTCTTGCTGACTTGTGGTCCAAACCTGCTTGCTTACTGATGAAATCAGCAGTACAAGTGTAACCAATGAACTTTAGAAAAACTACTTGTTCTAAAAGCAAGGTAATAGTTTTCCTGGCCTTCTCATTCTTCTTTAATTGCAAAACATTACAATGGGAAATACCAGTCCTGCAATTCCAGAGGTGGAGAAACTGAGGAATAACAAGGAATGAGATAAGGCACCCTGGTTGGGATTAATCACCTAGCTTCACATAGTCTCTTTCGAAAGAGGTTTGCACAGAGAAACTGAGGAGTCCAGGTGGAGCAACCCACCCTGGGAAAACCACGCTGCCTCTTGGTCTTTCTCCATGCAAAGCAGCATTTACATGCTCTGCTACCTTTCAGGTTTATGTCCAGGTAACAACACAGCTTCCCATTTTCAGAGCTGTAAACACTGTTTTAACATTTCACAGCTGTGCGCAATAGCATGGAGGACTACTGGCATGGAGTACTCCCCCTAAACTAGAGAGAAATCCTAATACTTAGTTAAAACCATCAAGTGAAAATTGTGCTGTTTCAGTGTGATGCAGACTCACTAAAAATATATGAAAATCATCTGGTTCCTGGCACTTAAATATGCTTCAAGAAGCTGTTAAGTGTTACTCCATGCGTTTCCTTTCCTTCAACCCAGACAGTGAATACACCTGGCAAAGAAATCCCTTTGAGATGACAAAAAGGAAAATCTTCTGGAAGGTCTTACTGCAGCTCTGGCTGCAAGTTATCTTAGCAAGCCTCGTAGTTCTGGAAATGAGAAAAATGCTTTTACGTAGGCATGGTCTTTGCAGTTAATTCTGACCATGTTTTTTTAATCAAGTACCGAGCAGAATACCACACAGAGAGTGGAGCTAGGAGAAGCCTTTGGTGACTGCAATGCCTACAGGGCAAGCAAGACCCTAGAGCGAAGGCTGGCTGGAGAAACATCTCCAGAGCCAGGAGTGGATGGGGAGCTCAGGCCTAATTCCCTGCACGCTTTCAAATGTAAAATTTGAAAGCAGAACTCCACTTACTGTTGTACTGCAAACCCTTGCACTAGCAATCCAAGTAGGGCAGCAAGTACCACAGCACAGAGTATGGGCTTGGGACAACCTGGAAAAGAGGAGACGACCTGCAGTGGGGTGGAGAGAGTCTCCTCTGGTGCCACATCCAGCATCTGAATACCCACCATTTTGCATTCCTGCAAACACAGAGGCTGCATGTTTTTTCATGCATGTCCAAATGCCATCCTGGGTATTTGAATCTCTTTCCACGATGGCTTCTCCTGCCTGGGACTATTAACTGAGGTTAACACTCTCGTAAGCATCCACCTGCGGCTGCCTGTTACTAAGGGTGTTAGCTGAGCAGCTGGCATGCTGGAAACTGGTTTTGAATATCCATCTATATCTGGCTTCTGTTTATCATCTTTCAGAAGCTCTAATACAGCGTGCTTTGCTTTTGTCTTTTTTTTATCCTTTTTTTTTTTTTTCTTTTAATGTATAATCCTCATCCTTTATCTGGCTTATTAGCTGTGAAATCTCCATAAATTCAGAGTAGAAATCCATTAATAGTGAAGTGTCCCTGTGAAGTTTCAATATGCCTACTGGCATTTGCCGTGACATTCCTGGGATTTCATGATCCCATGTCCTCTTTTTCTTGAATATCCAATCTGGCTACGGTGTTGGAATTTAAAACGTGAAAGCGCAACTGCCAGCAGTTTATTGTTGGTCTTGTATCAGTTTCCCTGTGTTTCACAGAAGTCATTAATCATGACTCAGCAGGCCACTTTTCATCCATTATCAGTAGAAGGACATGGGACTATTTGCAAGGCACCTGGCCAGTCATTCTTG
>JAWLRI010000157.1:2388216-2401111 GCA_034781795.1 Crypturellus tataupa
GCTGGACAGTTGGCTAACAACATTTTTAGCTGCCTCAGGGACTTTATTATTGAATTTTCTCTTCTATAGGCCAGCAAAGCAATCTTTCACAAAGCCTGGAGTGGAATTAGGAATTCTACAAAGATTTAGGAGGAATGTTAATAAATAGCTTTATCTTCTTATAAATGATGGTAGATCCTCTATCAGGAAGACAATTCCCATGTTTTTAATGTCTTCAGACTGGCTTTGTTAGATGTTTGCTTTGTAAGACAACTCAGTTTTTCATTGCTAAATTCCAATCCTGGGGACTCGCATTTTTTTTGTAGTAGTAGCAGTACTCTGCCTCAGTTCTTATGCCTTTAGGGTTATTTGAAATAAGTGTTTTATGACCAGTTATTCCTCAAAATCTAGGTAGTTCTTCATGGAAATACTTTCCTGTTACATTTATAACAAATTTGCAAAGGCCTATTTTTTTTTATTCAAGAAAATTGCAAAACCTATATTTGTGCATTTATTAAATGGTATGCATTTGACTGAACTTCCTCCACTTTAAAAATCTACTGCAGAGAATTGTAGCAAAGAAAAGCTTTGCGATTCCAGGTTCACTGGAGTTGCACACAACTACCAATTGTCCGATGAGGTAATTGTCTGTTTGTTGGAGCTCTTATCCTATATGCTCCGGTGAGGAAAAATCTACCAGTATGATAGTATATTTCACTTCATGTTTGCCGCGTGGAACATGCATGCAGTTACCACAGTTAACATGCAGGGCAACGCCTTTGTAAAAACTGTGGTAACGAGGTTGCTTGTAGTTTTCCGACCTTCAGTCATTGTGTAGCTCTGAGACTTCCTGGGTTCCGATACGTAAGGCTGATCCGTATGTTTGCACGGGGTTTGCTTTGCTCATGTCTCAGCCTGCGTCTTGCTTCCCAGCGGGGAGACCTGGGGCACCGTCTTGCACGGCTGCTCCTCCCCTGGCTCCCTGTGAGGGAGGCCCAGCAGGTTAATGTAGGAGGGGGCATCACCTCCGTGTTGCTCTTTCATTAACACGAGTGGAGGTAACGCTGTCTGGCAAATATTCCCAGCTGCAACGTTACATGGGAACTGCTGTGTTTTCCGTGGGAGTTACCATTATGCTCGTTGCTTTGCCTCTGGGTACTGCTCCAGCTGGACCATCGTCCTGCCGTATTCATCCTGTGGCTGACCAAGTCTGCCTTACAAAATATGTAATATTTGTAAGCCAATTAAAACACATTGTTTTTGAGATCTTTGTGGTGCAATGCACTTATGCCAATAACTGCCTTGCAATGACAGGCAGTTTCATGGTGCAGTAGTGACATAAAGGACAGCATGGCCGCTGCGGTATCTGAACAACATCTGGGGGAGACCGGGATTTGACTCTCAGCAACCAAGTTACCACATTTTTTTTACAAAGGCCTTATCCTTCGTCTTAGCTAGTAATTGGTTGAATGTTCTTTCTCCATAGCAAACATGAATTAAAATACACTAGGAGGTGAATAGTATTTTTTGCCTCACCAACTAATTTCTTGCTCGTCTCTGAGCAAGCTTGAGACTGGGCTTTCTGGAGGTAGTTCAGCCCTTCCTATTACTCACAAGCAGTCCTATGATACCCTTGTGGAAAGGTTCTGAAATATCTAATGCTTTTAAGATTTTCCTACTCTAAAATTGGTGTGTTTGAACCTGGTATTGGGGATTAGGGTTAGGATAATCTTCCAAATACCACCTCTTGAATTTAAATCCTTCCTCTGGGTGCTTTTTTTGTTTAATGTGTTGATTAATAGCAACTGAACAGAAGTGTCAATAAAAGAACACAGCCAAGGATAGCTGTATTTTCTGATTTAAGTAATTCAGTTATTCAGTTGCAGTTTATTTGAGTGTTTCTCTTTCTGTTTTTGTTGTTTTAAGCATTTAATTTCAGGGATTAGGGAAAGTTCCTAAGCACTATGGTGGAAATTTCCTGCCTGTAGACAGTGACGTTTTTATGCGACTTTTAGTTTTTACTACCTCCAGATGTAACATATCCAAGTAAAAAAATTGAAAGCTTTATTTGAGAAAAGCACTAGAAGGGCTTTTTCCTACAAGAAGGAAAACACCAGCATTAATTAAAAAAATAAAAGGAACTTAAATCTTACTATTAATGGCTTTATGGTGACTTACTTCTCATCTTCATCTTAAAAAAAAGTTTTTTCCAAAAGACTGCAACAGTGTAATGGATCTGCACGAGATCTGAACTGAATCAGAGCAAATCTCCATCTCAGTTTCTGCCTCCAACAATCGCTAAAGTGGTTCCTGGGAAGGAGAGTGGGAATCAAAAAATGACCACACAGTACTGCACCTTTTTGTTCTGTCTTCTGCCTGCAGCGCACTTCAAGCTCTCAATCTTCTCCATCCACCTCCTGCAAATCCAGAAGACCTGAGCCAAGGTGTGCGAATGTGCTACCAGACCCAGCACTGTGGAGGGGCTGATGGAGACCGACAAACCACAGAGTAGAGCAGTATGAGAAATTTTAACCCCAAACTGACAGTTCTGAGTGGTTAGGGGAAATTGGCTCAAGGCAAGGTGAGGATTAAAAAAATCACTGTACCCCAGGACTTGCATTGCTGCATCCTCAAACTCTGCTTGACTCTGAGAGGATGTTCCCCCATGACACTGCAAAACACACCCAGCAGGAAGGGCATTTCTAGAAACATGAATGAGTTTTTCTTTGTCTGTTTTTTAATGCGAGCAATTTTACTCCAAGAGAATTTCTGCAAGCTTGAGGTGTATGGCCCATTACTTGTAATTTTCAGTTTCCACATCCAGTGACAACTTTTGTTGTTTCTTTTGGCTCTTGCCAGTTAAAAAATTGTCCTTCCTTCCCTTTGTGCTTTACCAAATGATGTTGCCCGAGGTTTAATTTTCACTCACAGACAGGCTTTTTCTGGAACTTTTTTAGCAGTGAAAGCCATATGTTCCCTGTCATGCAGAAGACTCTTAGCCAAGACAAGCTGACTGCCAAATGCCTTGGGGCCTGCATGGTGCTGCGTCTCTGCAGATTTTTCCCTTTTTCATCTTTCTGCATCTCCCCGCATTTTTATGGGATCTGGCTGAAACTTACAAATGTCTCCATGTGAAGGATGTAACATAGCTGGAATTTTGTCTTCAGCTGCTCCAAGAATAAACCACATCATTACTTATCAGAGCAGTGTCACCAGTGCTGCTAGTGACACAGAACAAACTGTTCACCACTGCACCAGGCAAGCTGCGGCAGCGGTGTGAACCTGAGACGCCCTTGCATGGTGTCTCTTCAGTGTATATATAGATTAATCAGACTCAGGAAGAAAAAGAGCCATTTAAGACCCTTTAATACTACTAGATTGGGTGCTCACTGTGGTGCTCCTCATTTTTTATTTATTCACAGCTTGGGAAAATGAGGAATGAAATGCATCAGTTCACACAATTTATTTAATGATCCTCAGAGTATGTAGTAGGGTGCTTATTCGGGGTTTCTTATTAATAATGAGAAGACTGTGTCAAAGCTTTTTAATTGTGATGAGTTTCAATATTAAAATAAGTAGAATTTGTTACCTCCTGTTTTAGAAGAAAGTAATTCCATGTCAGAATGAATCAGACTGTTAAAACTCTGGAAAAATCAGAATTACTTTGGTTCAAGAAAAGTTGCATTTCAGAACACACCTGCAAGAAGGCTGTTATCTTTTATAACTGCTTGACAAAATGTAGTTGTAGCTCCACAAAATGCTTGGACAGGAGCCGCCTTAAAGATGATGAGACCTTACCTTGAGAAAAGTAGTTTAGTAGGTTTTGCTGGAAGACCATATCTTATTTTCCACTCCTGAATTTTTGAGGACTCTTCCAAAGCTGTAATGCATGGAGAATAAAAGGAAATCCTTGCATGTGAATGGACCTCTCCATCAGTATGGAAAACACGCGTAAACTCTAGAATCGATATAAAACTCCTTGTGAAAGAAGAGTAACTGATTCATTTCCTATTCTTGGGTCACCTTTCTGAAGTTGTGCCCTGTGGTTTAGATGGAGTACAGTTGCGGGGAGCATGCTTTTATAGGAATTTCTCATTTCTCCAGTCTCTGACTCAGAATCAAAACTATCTGACATGGGGTTATTACTACTGGAATTTCTGCTGTTTCCACAGGAAGAAAAATTTATATGTCTGCAAAGCTATTTTTTTTTTAGTAAGAAAGTCTTGTGCATGTGCATAAAATTTTAAGAATGCAGTTTTGTCTTTCTATAACATCTGCAGCTTACTTCTAATATAAGAAAGCTTGCAGGGGTATGTGATCTATGTTAACATAAACCTGCCACTAATGTTACCATGCAAGTCTGTCAAATATTTACCTGTTTTTATTTTAATCACTATTGACTTGTCCTTTTTTTTTGTTATTTCATTAATGTGGGATTATGGACTGAGCTAATGCTGCCTGCTTAATGTCCAGCTGATCACAGAATGTGGCTTCCTTTGCTTTTTGTTCGCCCTTAGTTAAACTTTATTTCCTGCCCAAAGTTCAGAATGAATATTGTCAGACCTTAAGGAACATGGAATTTTTCAAAACACTTAGATGGTTGTCCACTTTAATTAAAGTGCACTGGAAATGATGAATGGAGCCTTTACTCTATCTGGTTTTCAGGATATCTTGGGGGCTTAAGCGTTTGTTAGAAGAAACAGAGGAATTTTATTTCTTTTTAGTTTCCTAATCCCCCATATGCTGAAACTTAGACCAGTGGTTTTAAGACTGTTTCTTTGTCATTGTTACAAAATGCATGCCTTTGCACTTACCTTTTCTGAGAAAATGATAAATGGGCAGAGTGATAAAAACAACTGAGGGAAGTTATTCACTGTGTGCCTTATGAAACTGCATCTCTGGTGACTCTGAAAAAAAAAAAAAAAAAACCTTTTCTTTAAAACAATTAAGATGTGTTAGGACTTGCTCTAAAGGAGAAGTGTCTGTTTTTTTATGGTTATCTCAGATTTCAAAATAGTCAAAGTAGGATCCACCGCCTGCGATGAGAAAAGGCCTCAGTTTGGTTTGTGTAAATTTATAGCTGTTCATGTCTGTACTAATGAAGTATTTATATTACAGTTCAGGTTAGGTAATGTGGCATCTATTGGCCTGATTTTCTAGCAAGATAAGTTGCGTAACACATTTAGACCTATTTCTAAGAAGAGGTGTTACAGGAGTTCTGAAGATGCATATTGCAACAGGTAATACGGATAGAGACCTTTGTCCTGGAAAGGACTGCCATCACACCAGCTGGATGTGATTTGGAAAACACCATAATTCTGTGTCTGAAAACAGAAAACAAATTCAGAAAAATTAAATTGTCACACTCTTGCAAGTGAAATACCTATGCCAGTCTGCACATATTTAGGATATCCTACTGCTCACTGTGCTTTAAGCTCCAGAGCTAATGTAGAAATAATGGCTATTATTGTAGATATACGGTTATTAGATATGGAAATATATTGTTATTAGATATAGAAATATCTAACATTGTAGAAATAATGGCTCGTGCCTCCTTCAGGTCTGCAAATAATAGCAATAGAAATGGTACTACTAATCATAATAATATGATTATTAATAATGATAATAATAATAATAATCCTGAAAATGATTTGGAAAAAAAAAAAAGAAAAAAATCTTTAAGGTACATTGCTGAATGGGGCTGAGAAGCAGTGTATTGTTGGAGGTTTATTCCATGACAGACTTACAGACCTTCATATTAATAAGTGCTCTGTTCTCAAGCAGGTGCTCTCATGCATCTTGAATTGACAGGGCTGTCCACCCTGTTTTGTAGAAGGAGAGATTCATCCACTGCTCCAGTATCCAAAGGAGGACTATAAGGGCTATACATGGAAAGATAAGATTGAAATCAAAATTTGTCACATTTTCAACTTGTTTGTTCCAAAAAGTCTTCTTCCAAAAATGCTTCCTTTGCATGCTCTTGAATAGAAAAAGGATTTTTGGAGCCTAATTCAGTGCTTCCACTGTGGTGAAATTTGTATCATAAACACTTAACTATTTTGTGTGTGAAACCAAAACTTTGATGATATCAGTCTTGTTTTTGAAGAAGACAGAAGTGTAAATCAGAAAATATCTTTAAAATCAGATTTTTGCATATTTTTCAGCTTCTTCAGCTTGTAAAAAGTGCTTGACCCCTCCTTTTAAGCCCACCCCTCTCTTTTTGAGAAGAGTGTCTTTGGATGTTTCCAAAGAAACACAGGAGCAGTTGCTCTGGTACATGCATATTTTTCTGACTCCTGGCTGAAACAGAGTCTCATGCTTTGTGCTCTCAGCTTGCATTCCTTCAGACATTTGAAGTGTTAGCCAAAAATTCATTTAGAAATCAGGATAAAAAGCTGCTAACAGCTAAAAGAAGCCAAAAAGCTTTAGAGCCTGATGTTAACACCCTTTTTTTTGTGAGAGGGGGTTCAGTTTCTTGACTCTAGTAACAAAACCATATTGCCAGTTGCCTGTGGATCTTAATGTCACTCGCAGCAGACAAGACCTGCTGTTCTGCACGAAGGGAAAGAGTTTCCTGCTGCAACAAACCCCCGTAGTTTATGTCTCTTTTGTGTAGTCACATCTTCCCATAATACATTAAAGGAAATCCGAAAAGTTGAGTTTCCCAATCTTTACCCTCTTTTAAATCACAGTAAAGGAAATGGGGCTGTGTTATAGCATGAGTTGAGGGCAGGTGAAGTGGTGCAACGCACTTCACTTGTAGGAGTGAAATAGTAATATGTTTCATTGATATGGACAGTGTTTTTAACAAGACTTGATGTCACTGTTATGTACTGCGCGGAGGAGAGGTTCATACAAAATTACCAAGGAGATCCTCCCGTTGAGCCACGGAGTGCAGAGTGGAGCCCCTTGCTTTCCACACCCCTTCTCAAAGGGACTTGGATGCAGCTGGATCCAATCTTAGTCCCAGGTTTGAGACTAAGGGATTATGTGCACAATAAATCCTGGATAAAATTCATTAGAACTAACAAAGTGCCAGAAAGTTTTGCAGGCTACATTCACCTACCAGGGATCCTACCACTGTAGCCGTAAGGGATCTCTCAACCCTGTGGAGTGACCCCGAGGGACATCTCTGCTCCATGGGAGATCCCAGCATGCAGCCTGCTGCCCGGCAAGGAGAGATCACCAGCTTCTTGGGCTGCCCCCGTGTTTATGGGATAAGGTGATTGACGTATAGTCCTTTTTGCATGTCGACCCCGCTTTTGCTGGCACATACGCAATTGGTTCTTGTTTCCCCAGAGCCCATCAGATGTCCCCCAACCATCATGACTGCTGCTCTGTTATTGTCTGAATGTGGGAAGAGGCCGAAGAGGCCACCAGCATGCTCAGGTAATGCTGCTGGTCTTTAATACCCGAACAGGGCTATATGTGGAGGACCAGGTGGTGTGGGGAAGGAGCTCTGTCCTTCTGCTCTCTGCAGAAATTGTGCAAAGCAATTTTATGGGGAAAAAGCTAAGTTTCTTTCAAAGTAAGCAAATCCTTCTGTAGAGCAGAACCAGCACTGGGCTATGAAGTTGTGTTATGAAAAGAAATGCATTTCTTTCTTTGATATAAATAGTAGGAAGTTTGATCTCCTAACCATTTTTATTATGTGTTTAAAATATAAATGATGTGATAGGTCTCAACGCTGATGACACTTGTAATATTAGCAGCTCATTTTTCAGAGTATCTGGTTTTGACAAGGCATGCTATTAGTCAAGTGGATGGTCACTCAGGCCTCCTGATCTTATTGAATTTATTTCCTACAGGGAACCAAGAGAGGCTATTCTTATTTTAGAATCAAATATACTGCACAAAGCCAACAAGAATAGTTACTCTGGCAGTTACTTTGTTTATGGAGGGCAATATACATACTCCACATCCTGTCATTTCCAGTGCTTGGCAGTGCTAATAGCAGAATCTGGTTTGGTTAATCCAGACGGACTCAAACTTGGGGCCCCTTGAACTCTGGATATGCAAGAAGTCATGCTCAGAGTCCCAGAGGGGAATGCTGAAGTAGAAAAGGTCCTTTAAATACATTTAAAAACATTTCTTATATGCAGTTTACTTATGTTTACACGAGATGTTATCTGGAGGATGCTAAGAATGTAAACATCACTGTTCATTTGTGCTAACCAGTAAAAGCTGATTATAACCATCTGTTGTAAGACAGACTCATAAAGAGCTGACCTTTGAGGCTCCCTGCTCTGCCTGCCCCAGCAGTGGTATATTGCTTTGTCCTGCCTGACTGCTCGGTAGCGCTGAGCAGTCCCTCAAAACACAGTGCACAAAAAAAGGCAGACATTTCTGCTTCACGGTACTCCACCTAATTTTTTAATGCAATCCAAAAATCCATTGGCAACGCTGGTGGCACTGTTAGGATTTCTGCTTTGCTTGCAAAATAACTGTTAATGCTATTGCTATCACGTTGTCCATAAACGACGAGGCTCAAATCCCCTGATAAGCTCTGCGTGGGGAGGAGTATATTTATTCCAGCGAGGCCCCATGCAAGTGCTAAGTCCCACGCAGGCAATACTAGCCCATTGCCTTCATGCTGGACACTTGGCTTGCATCATCCAGGATGAACCATCAGCTACAGATGAAAATATGGTCAATGAAGTGTCCTGAGCAGCAGTGCTTTAACTTTAATGCATAGTGCTGTAAATGAAGCAGTTTGAAAGGTTTGACTATGTATTGCTGTGCTGCCTCTGATCTTGTTAGAAAGTCTCAGTTGAGTGACACTGTCCCGAAACATTTAGCCCCTGGCGCCAGTAGTTTGGGTAGGTGAGATACTGAGCACCTCTGCAAGCAGAGTAATGTCTCATGATGGCATCCAAATGCCGGTGACAAACTATCACACCCTGAGGGTCTTCTCACTGCATATGCCTTCTGGAAAGAGGTCCAGCATATATGAAAATCATAAATGAGAAAACATAAGCTGAGTATTGTAATTCAGAAGAGACAAGACACCAGTTTAAGTTAAAAAGGTTGGGGTGTTTTTGATATTATTTTAGGGAGACTTTCTCTGTCTCCTATGCTCTTAGAAGCCAATGGCTTTCTGCTATAGACAGAAAGAACCTGTTTGCTCCAGTGGAATTACAAACTTGGGAAATGAAAGTCTGAAATGTGTTTTGGATGAGGCTGCCATTTTTAAAAGAATAATAATAATTTGAAAACTGATTAAACTGATGAGTCTTTGATCTATTTGATATGTTTTCTCCTTCATATTTAAAGCAGTTTTGAGTGAAGGGATGTAAATTTTAAAGGGTAAATGTTTGATCCGAAAGGATAAGATCACTGATGCCATTGTCACAGCTTTAGTAGAAATGGGCTTCCGTACCAAATCAGAACAGAAGTCTCCATTCTTGTAACTTGCCTGCATTCTTATCTATAATATATCCCATTACTAGGTCAACTGACCTGCACGTAACTCAGGTCAACTTCGGAAACAGAGGATCAGTATTAGAAACATATGAATTAACATTTTAACTTGGCAAACAGTTTCTTTTGCCTAATACCTTGTCGCTTGGTATCTCTGCATAGACCTGGAGAACAAAGGCAAGTTGGACAAGGGATTTTCTAGTCAACTTTAGTTTCTCTTGAATACTGAAGTCTACATTTAATTTACATTGAACACTATCAACCGGATAAAACTTGCCTTTAACTTCAGCTGCAGCTTGAAATATAATTATCTGCACTTGCTTTAGGGTTAGAAGCCTTTGGTCAAGCAGCTGATTCCTACCCCTTTTGGGGAAAGAACTGACCTTTGTGGGAAGATACAGTGAGGAAAAGAGGGATGAAGGCTGTGAAGGGTGCATTTTTTGATCCAGTACTAGAGTCCTATAGAATTTGCCCATTTGCAGCAGTAATTTGGTTGTTATTGTTTCCCCTCATGTGTGCTGCTGACCCTTCATCTCCCTCCTACAGATTTTATTGTTCTGAATGTCACATAATGTTGAATTAGTCTTATCTGAGCAGCTGCTCAGAAAGTTAATTCCATGTGTAAGCTATTGCTGTCTTCAACCACAAGCAAACCCCCATATGCTCATTTGTTCACATTTCCAGTCATATTTCATCTCCTTGCCCCTGGATGATGCTTCCAAGGGCCAGACTCAGGGGCTGTATGGAAGTATCGCCACATAGCCTGGGGACAGCAAAATACATGTGGATAACACCAGCCTTTCTAACACTAATTCTAATTGCTGAGTGCTGCATTAGCTGCCTTTGCCAGGGTACATGCAGAACAGAGAAGGGGCCCTCAACACCTCTGCTGCTTCTGGAGTAGACAGTGCATAGTACAGGTATGTGCATTAGTGTGCAGTATCAGCAACACCAGGCTGCTTGAGCAATGTGGGAGTGACAGGTTTTCCTGTAAACTTATTTTTCTCCTAAAAGGCTCCAACTGAGGAATCTCTGGTTTGTGAACATGTCTTGTCCAGGTTGAACTGTGTCATGTATGAAAATGCAGAGGTGAGTTTAAAAAAAAAAAAAAGGCAGCTTCTCTCAGGTTATGCTTCCAGTCTCATTTACTTTAATTACTTTTTAGAATCCATTCTTTCTACCCTCCCTTAGGATGAAAGGGCAATTAGGAGAATACAAGAGCCTCCAAGCAGTGAAATTCAGTATGTTCTAAAGACTGTGAGCCAAGATCATATCTGTCACCACAGGTAAGAGGCCTTTGATACTGTCTGTGTAATTCCCTTCTGTGTAATTACATACATGACCTGAGTCTGTGATTTAAAAGGATCAAACTGCAGTTTTTGGCTAGACTCTTAACAGAGGTTTTGTTGTTGTCTGCATTGAATGGATTTATTAAAGCTACTGGCTGGAAGGTTGAATAGCCCTGTAAATTCCATTACTGATTATTTTGACTTGTTTGCGTTCGAGCTTCAAACATTAATGAAGGGAAGTTTGCAAGGCTTTATAATGGGGACCCTATGGTGCATGCTGAAATTTCTCTTTTCTCAAGCAATTCCAAGTGCAAGCCATGCCTCTCTGATCTTGGTGCCTCTGTGATCCTATTCTTTAACTGAAGTTGTCAACTGTATTTGACAAAAATACCTCCTCAATTTTGTAAGTCTGCTTAAATGTCAAATGATGTAACCATGACCCAAACTGTTAGAAAATACAGTTGCCTGCACCAGTTTCTACAGAGGAGTCTCTGTAGAGATCCTCTACAGAAGATCTCTCTCTTCGACAGAAGGAGATTCCCTCTCTTCAGTAATTATAAAAAGTTCAGCTTTACAGAGCTATGCCAGCCTTTCCAGAAATTAATCAATAACCAGTGAATGGAAAACTCAACGTATGTTTACAAGGTTAGTTTTTAGGGTTTTTGTGTTTGTTCTACTCATGTGCAATCACGCCCTACCCCTACCCCATTTTATATATATATATAAAATGGAGTTTTAGTCTTAATTCGGTCTGAAAAGTATATTTTTCAAAAGCTGTGACTGAGAGCTTTCAAAAGCAAAGACTGAAAACTGGCAATCTAAATTTAGAATTAGACAGCCTTCACTTTCATGGCACCTTTCCTGCATACTATAAAGTAGACTAAGTCCCTAATCACCCTACACAGGCTCTGGACTTCCCTCGCCTCCCTTTTTGTGGGTGGATGAATAAAGTAATTGGATATTTCAGATGGACATTGACATCTAAGATGTCCCTGAAACCCATCCTGTGAAACCCATACCAAGATGAGGCTAGGTGTGGGGCTTGAAATTTCACAGCTGGCCTGTAGGAGCCTGAAACAAATGCAGAGTGCCCCATGCCTGGGATCTGATCTCCTCTCAGTCTTTGGGAGGGGAGGGTCGAAAGATAGGAAAATCTTCCTTATAACTTACTTATGTTTGTTTTCATAACACCTATCTCTGTCTGGAAAGAGCATTTTTTTTTCTTGCCACAACTCTCAGGAGAGTTTCTTTATGCTTTTTTTAAATTGACCTTGTTTGGCTGTTTTCAAATTAAGTTTGGATGAATTTCCAATGGATGCACACCTCACCCTATCATTCATTTGTACTGAAGCAGATACTGAAGATCAAAACTAAGCAGTCCTAGGAGTAACTAAAAGTGAGTGACTTCTCCGCTTTTCCTGGTGATGTAAAAAGACTTAGAAAGATAGAGAGGTAAAAAAAGAAAAAAAGAAATGAAAGAGAAAGAACACTACTTGTGAGGTTAAGAAGAGAAAGAACTGGGCATATTTAAGAAACAAATGCTGCAAGCTGCAGATGTGACTACTAGACTGACATGCTAAATTTAGAAAAAAAATCTCTGCTCTTGATGCTTGCCTAGCTATTTTGTGATGCCTGGTTTTAATTTTTTTCTCTACCAATTAAAGAACATGAAGCTCAGACATTTTAAAATATCTATTCAAGAGTCTTTCTTAGACAAATCTTTCCCACATAAGAACTTTCTCCTTCTTATGCTATCTACAGCCATATTAAGAGCACCCACCAAAAAAAACAAAGGCAGAAAACTGACCACTGACCTATCCTTTGGATTACTTGCAACTTTAGCATGATTTCTTATCAAATTACTGCTGGATTTTTTTTGCATGTCTAGGGCAGACTGCAGAAAAAGTTCTTTGACCTCAGCATGTCATATAGCAACATGTGCTTTGATTTTATTCTGTAATAAAAATAAAAAATAATAAAAAAGAGTGTGCCCTAGGCTGTGCGAGGTCAAATTACAGAGTAAATTTCATGCCTTAGTTTCATGTTCTTCTTCCCTAATGCAGGGTTTGTTCTGCAACCCCCTCCTCCTCTTTCCAATTTTATTGCACTCTGATTTCCTGAGGAATCTTGATACCCACAAATCCATGGGCCCTGATGGGATGCACCCGAGAGTGCTGCGGGAGCTGGCGGACGTCATAGCCAAGCCG